>OZ010736.1:189743415-190023415 GCA_963932295.1 Tipula lateralis | reverse complement strand
CTACCGAGTGATCCTGATCAACGAGTTGAGTACAGTAATGCAATCCTAAGGCTGTCTGGTGAAATTGAAAATTTTTCGTCTAAATGGATAATGAGCGATGAAACCCATTTTCATCTCAGTGACCACGTCAATAAACTGAACAGGCGGTTTTGGAGAACACAGAATCCTCAATTAATTCATAACTTCATTATGCACCCACATAAAACAACTGTATGGTGTGGTATTCATTCATGCTGGAAACATCATTGGTCCCTATTTTTTTGCAAATGACCAAGGTGTTGAAATTTGTGTTACTGCCGAACGGTACCAAGACATGATTCGAAATTTTCTTGTGCCTGAAATAGAAGAGCAAGGACTAGAGGACACACAGCTCGTTCATCAATTCAACTATTGAATGAAGTTTTTCCACGAGACTAATTTCACGAAATGGCGATTTAGCATGGCCAGCCAGATCTCCGGATTTAACAGCACCAGACTTTTTCTTATCGGGTTTTTTTATTAGTGTCAAAATCAAAAGTTTATGTGAATAAGTTCCAAACGATTCAACATCTTAAAGACAATATTCGTCACGAAATTGAAGAAATTCGGCCTGAGATGTTGCAGGATGTCATGAAAATGTCTTAAAAGAAGCCAAAAGTTGTATAGTGAATCGCGGTCCCTATTTAGCCGATATAATTTTCCAATCATAACGAAAAAAAAATGTAAACACCAAATAAACTTTTTAGGAAAACCAACCCCACTTACATTTTCCTTCTACAACTAGACAATCAAAATGGTAGTGAGACTTTTGCCCCAAATTGTAGTAACAACTACCACTGATTAGCTCAATCACTGAATCATACCAGTACTAATATATACCATAATAAATCTATTATTTTTCGACTTCAAAAACTTCATCTGAATTTATATTACGTTATAGACCAGGAACACTATAACTATGAAAGCAGATCAACCTATCCCGACAACTCTTAACGTTCATCTTACAGGAATGCCGGTGAAACTTCGTATTTTCACTTAATGTGAATGTAGAACGAATAATGTATAGTTTGAGATCAGACATGATATCAAAGCGATAAGATCATTCTTCCCGTACAAAAACATTCTCCTGGAAACATGGACACATTTAGTTGGGCAGACGAATATATGACACGATTCTCCTGTGAAGAGCTAATAATGACGGAATGCATTGGAAATATCAAGATCTTGTAAGAAATTGCATTAGACTGGGTTACTAGATAGACTTCTGATAATGTGAACCCTGTTTTATAATGATATAATGATTGATTCTTGCTGTAGGGAAATGTAAAAAAAGTCTATTAATCGAGTACCAATTCGGGTTAGAATCGGAAGGAGAGTATTTCATTTGAGCATATTTGCATGTAATTAAATCAAGCAGCACGTTGTTCTATGTGTTTGTTGACTGCTCAAAAATAACAAGATTTTCGGTGGAATTATAAAGTCTTACACTTATTAATGTTAAGGTGACGAAGATTTGAGTTACATCAATTCGCTATATTGTCAATGTACTCTTGAAGTTTCTCCGCATCGCCTAAGTCATCTGTAGTACTGTATAATTTTAGGCTATCAGCAAACATTAAATTTTTTGAAAGTAGTATAACTTCAGTGATCACGTTGTGATCACCTTGTGAAAAACCCGATGAAGGTTGAATTGACTTGAACTTGTTGTTTCCAATATACATATATGTATTCGGTGCGGTCGCTTAAGTAAAACCATGCAAATAAATTTATTTCAGTTCCCAAATGAGTAAAACCCTTCTATAGTGTAAACTCATTGATTGCTATGTTCTAGAGAAGAGAAGATAGGACACCTCGTTGCGGGGTTTCTTTAGTCATCCGTCTCCTAATGGTGGATTCCCCCAGTTTCGAGTTAAACATTCTTCGTATGTAGATATTTTTTCTAAGGTTTTTAGTAGAAAGGATGATAGAGTTAAGCCCTTTGGGTAGCCATTTGAGCATTTAACCGGTTTCGGAATAAAGATCACTCGACATCTGCACACCCGGAATATAAACAAGTTTTAAACACCCTTTGAAGATTGCTTCCAGTCAGGGGAGGGTAATCATAGAGTTGTTCTGAATCTCCGCCGGAATAATTCGGTCAGGACCAGCCAATTTATAGGGTTTGAACGATTCAAGCGTCCATAGGATCATTTCTTTGATTACGTTATCTTCTATGCGCAGTGCATGAGCTAATCGATGAAGAATACTCTCTGTCGAGTCGTCTAAGCTTCCTGGAAAGTGGATTTCGATGAGAAGTTTCAAACAATACTCACTAGAAGCCATCAGGACTGGTAGGATAAGTAGACAGCATTTCCTAAGACGAGAGGTCTCGGAGACTTCTTCTATTGTATCACAGAAGAGTCTCTATGACTTCCTTTGTGCCTTCCTTAATTTTTTGTATACTTTGAGGTACTCCATGTAGAAGTTCCAGTGAGACTCTCTCGTACTTTTGGCTCTATTAAATTCTATCCTACACGCCTTCCGGTAGGTCCCCATGCCGGTTTTTGTTTACTCCTGGCTTAGCTATTGGGCAAGCAGTGTTGAAACCCCGATTGCAGGCACTAGTGATTGTCTTCACTATGCAGTTCAGTTCCTCCACTGTCGCAGGTGGTTCATGGGCCTCCGGTGTTAATAGTTGTATAAGCGTTTCTCTATACTTGCTCCAGTTTGTCCTTCTAGGATTCCTTTCCGAGTATCAGGGGAAACGTTCAGGCTATAGGTTATATAACGATGATCAGAGAAGGAGTGCTCCTTTGTCAGTTTCCATTCTCTGACCATAGGATACATCTTTTCATAGGCGAAGAACCTCCTGCTGGTTTTAAGTAATAAATGTGGGTTCTTGCCCAATATTACACACTCAAAGGTTGTTATTTAATAGTTATCAAAAAGTAACTCACCCCTTTCGTTGATATCAGTACTGCCTCAGATCATGTGATGCGCATTCGGCCAAGGAGCACTCTTCTCCAATTTTCTTCCTTTCCGCTTCTAGAACCAGGTCCCCCAGGTTATTCGGTGTGTTCATTTAGACGGATACCAGACTACAGACTACAGTTATGTCACCATTGCTGTATTGAGCAAGTAAAAACATGCTTAAATTATTTTAAACAAGAATGTAGGATCTGATTTTCCCCGAATTACTTGAGTATATTATGTTATACCCCTTCATTCTAATGCCACAGATCTTGTTGGTGTTTATCAAATGTTCTTGAATAAGGACCTGGTCCTCTCTTGATCCAGTCACTCTGAGGAGTAAGTTGGCCAACGACGCTTTCGTATGGTGCAGGTTAATTTGTGTGGTTTTTAACATAACACCAAGCTGGTCCTACTTAACTATTTCACTCCCCGCTACCACAAGCCAGTGTCCTTCGGTTCCATTGGAGTCGCCAGTATCTTCCGTATCTGGCAGGCCTCTCGTCTCTCGAGTCTTCCTTGGCCGACACCAGAGATATGTGGCTGCCTATCTCCTCCCCAAGTGCAGTCACCTCGAACGGCTCTAATGATTGGACTGTCTTTCCTGCTGGTGCACTTGCTGCTATAGCAACGTCCCTTTTCCCGACTCTGAGAGTATTCGACCCGAAACCGAAGTCGATTACTCCCTTGATCACGGCATCCTCTTGCCTCACAATTTTCAAATTTCATGCCGGAAGATTAAGGTTGCTGATCCTTATTATCTCTAGGATCTTTTCTGTGCTAAGAACGTTAGTCGAACCTCCTCCAGCAACGCTTGATATCCCCTGACTTCCACCAGTCCCTGGCGAGTGGGCTTTGATAAATAAACCCTCAGTCTGGTAGTTTCTTGGCACGGGTCGCGTAACACTTTAAATCGGCCCATCTGGCGACATTTAGCGTGACCCGACAACACCTAGGTCACTTTGCCCACCCGTTCCTAACGAACAAGGACCTGGAGGTGACGACACTGTCAGGCAAAAATTGTAAAAAAGTTATGACAAGTGATGTTAATCTTGTATTTAATCTCAAACTGTTTCTCGAAATGTTGTGATTGCTCCATACTTTAACTTTACATTTTGTTCCCACAAGCTTTTACCCGATTTTTAATATGTTCTTCCACACTATTATATAGACAACACCCTTTGCCAACAAAAGCTCAAATTATTGATAAAATATTTTCTGCCAATTCATTGCCATATAAGAAAAACAAAAATTTTCAGATATGAATTTTCAATTGACTTTCCTCTTTACAAGAGTATATTTTGTACACACACATACAAAAATCTCGAAACAACTGACTTTACTTTTTAAATAACCATATTGACAGTAAAAGAAAATTAATCGACTCTGCACTTTGAAGTCACGTTTCAATAAAAAAAAACGGAAAATCGAATACGAAAACGTCTTTTCGTTTTTTATAAGCCCGAGAAATGAATGAGAGAAAAAAACAAATGATGTTTAAAAAATGCACCCTTTTATGTATAATTTTCCTTTTCTTTTTTTTTTTGTCTTAAGTTGGAAAAACGAACTACATGTATATGTACGAGTATGTACATAATTTTGCTTCAGTTCACTTTCGTGTGCTTTTTTATAAATATATTTTTGGTTAGATCGCAGCATGACTCTATGTACATAATACATTTTTTTTTCTTATTTTGGGTAAGTAATCCTCCTTTATATACGTATTTTGCGAATGAAGTAGTTTTTTCGGTTTTTAAAACGCATAATCATTATTGTATTTGGGGTTATTGATTTATTTGCGAGAAAGTCATTTTAAACTTTATTATAAATGTTTTAAAAAAAATACTGTACCGTATTGGGGTTGTTCGAGCTGTTTATATACATATTTATAAATGCAATAACACTTTGAAATGGATTATTTGCCAATATGTCCCGAACGATAAATGGCTGCTCTCCGCATATAGTGAATAGCATTTTTTGCCAACACGGTTCGATCGATATATAATAATATCCAATGGAGAGGTACGATGAGTCCATTTATATATGATAACCAAAATTTATTCGATTTAGATCTAAAATGATTTTCATTTTGCCATAAAACTCAATTTACTTATAAATAATAATTTTTTTTATTATTATACTATAAACTATTTGATATTCTATATATGATATCAATGTGATTAATGTCGAATCATTTTAAAATAAAATGATAAATTATATTTAAAACAATGAACCGTTTTTGCTTTCTTCTCCTCAATAAATTATATTCACAACACAGTGAATGAAAAGTCTTTGGAAAAAAAACAAAAAAATAAATTAATTCAATAGGAAAATAGAAGAAAGCACATACATACACATACACATAATAATTTTTCATTTGAAAATCGAATATAATAAAAAAAATACAAAATAATTTTTTGAAATAGATTAATGATCTGAAATTATACTAGCTATGTGTATAAAAATAACCAACGCCAATAGAATAATATATACAGTGTCGGGACTAGTTCCGATCCGTATAACAACGAATTAGAATCTTTAGTTTGAAGTCACGACGTAGATTTTGCATTCTATACTAATTGGGGTGGTTTTAGTTAACCCTCATAACACCTTCGTATAATAAATTAAAGTTGGCTGGAACCGTTTAACGGCCCATAGTACAAATCTAGGTTTTTATCAAAGCGGACAGAACCGCTCTGCAATTTTAGCAAACTGGAGTTTGAACCAGGCTAGATAAAACAATAGATTTACAGGGATAGTCCTGGGTTTGAACGCCAGATATGTTATGAAATGTAAGATATCATCAACGCATCCTCAAGAGATTCGTCGCATACCCCATCTCTGACAAATCCCATGCAATGAAGATGACTTTTGAAACGACCATGACCAGTCAGTATAGAAACTAATATTCTCAAGTTGTCCTTCTTCAATGAAAGAACGTATAATTGTTCGGCTTCGGGTTAAGCCATCTGACAAAGTATTTCGCCTTACGACAAGTAGGGGTAGCTGACCACGTCCGCTTTAGTTTCGATAGGGCAACGATTTAAAATGTTACTTTCACTACATGAAGAGGTAGAGGAGCAGCTGATTCGGACCTAAAATATATAATTGAGAACCAGTTTTAGCCAAATAGTTTGCAATTTCCTTGCCCTCAATGTCACAATGGGCAGGAAACTACATGTCCGTTACCTTGTTGTTACAACCAAGGAGATTCAGAAAATTCATACAATCTCCTACCAGTTTGGAGCTGCTTAGAGGATTGTTCAAAGAGTAAAGAACAATTTTACTATCCGTACAAAAAATAATCTCTTTATCGTCGGCAACGAGACTAAAAGCTGAAACCACGCAGTTTGTAACTGAAATTAATTCCGCTTGATGAATAATACAGTAGGTCTCCAGCCTGAAACCCAACACTCTGTTCAGGACAGAGCCATCTGAAAAGAATACAAATGATTAGAATACCTGTTTGAGCAAGTCTGGTGCGAACCACATATCCCTGGATGGATAAAACACCTCAAATAATCTGTGGAAATTATAAACAGGTAGGATAATCATGTCGATTTTTGGCATAGCTCGTATAAATTTATTAAGAGTTGATCTATGGCCTGAAGTAGTGCCAAGAGCATTCCATGCCCCAGCACTCATCAAGCGAGAGGAAGCCGAACAATATTATAGATAGCGCAGATACTAGTATCGAGGTAAGAAATGAAGCAGAAAACGGTGCCATCGTGTCCAAACATCCAATGGTCTGAAACTTTACGCCAATTTGAATGAAAACGAGTAGTGAGCGTCCTGTGGTAGTTATTACGGCAAAAATCACTGATACAGGTGCCTATTTTCTAAATTATCTTTTATTTGCACTTATCACGAAATACCAAATTCTTAAGCTCGCCACCAACGTGCAAGTGTTTTAACAGCTTTAATCTTGCTAAGCTAACTCCCTTTTGTGCACGTGTTTAATTTTGTTTTTAGCATTTTATAGAGCTTCAATCGTAGTTCATTTATTAATATGAGCTCCATGAAACGAGCAGACACGTTTGGGTTACGTTATAAATATTGGCCTAAAGATCGCTGCATCATTCGATCTCTCATCCATATATGACAGCGAGTCATATCTATACCATTTTAGCTCATCCACTTTTACAAGACATATCGATTTCACAAATGAACGAAGAGACGCAGAATACAAAACTAAATTTCCTGCATCAAGGCTTAATACTCTCTCCACACTATTATCATGAATTCAAACTGTTATCAAAAATATTAACGAACACCATAGTTTTGTCTGTCTGTCTTTATCTTTGCAATCTTTCGCGGTTTGCTTAGTTACGTCCTACCTTACGCCATTATATAGCGATCGAGGACGTACGAATATAGGTTCGATTTACTGACATAGAAGATAAATTGGCCGATGAATTCTGACCTTCAAGAGAGGGTCATAGATGAACACCAAAGTTAATTGAAAAAGTTGTCGACAGCCAGTTCTCAACATTCACATGTGACTATGTTACTGTCGCCCATCGCTTTTAGTAACAAATACTCCGGTGACTGTTATAATAATGGCCGAGCAACAGCGCTGTGGTTGCAGTACTTAAGCTGCGAGAGTTGGAGCGAGGAGGTATATTTTTAGAGTCCCGATAGGGACAGGATTCAAAAAGGATTTCCATCTTCAGATTACGGTCGGTCCCGTGAAGGAAAACATCTATGGCCCCTGTTGGAGGCAACTTTTATGTAGCCAACTTTACAGTGCTCTTATCTTTGGGATCCTTTAGTTAATAGTGGCGTGGATTTTGGTATTTATTCCGCCGAAGGTGTTCCTTGACTGGTTACTATCTCTGTTGAAACTCGCCATCTTATTATGGTTTGATATTTAAGTATTAAATACAATACAATATGGTTCAATAACGTTGTCTTATGTTACAGTAGCTGCACTACTTGGCTTTCTCAAAGATAACCTCAGGCCCGTTATACCATAAATTATATTTTAAGTGAGTTGCTTCGATTTCTGAATATGCGAGATTCTATTTGCCACGAAAGTTTTAAATTGATGGGCTTATATTTCATCAACCCTAACACGATCATTCAATCCATCCAAAAGCATGTTGTTGTGTGACCCTACTCCATGTCTTGTTGCAGCCTATTTATTAAATTCGAAAGCAGACTTGCCCCAGATAATTCTATCTTTGATAATGTTAGCACGGTTGCTATTGGTGTTAACCGTGTTTTTAATGTTAATAAAATTAATTTATTTTATCTCCTGTCATAGAAGTACACTATTGAACCATATAGTTTGCATTGAAACTTCGTCTTTTATCATGGTTGGAAATAGTCAAAAAATTAAAACGATTCAGATAACATTTTGCGTTAGGTCATTTCTCCAGTTTTGGTGTTGATTCTCACCTTAAATTCAAACGTATCTGTGTCTGGATTCTAAACGAAACTCAATTTTTTTTACTGACTATAGATCTACACCTTAACAGTAGTGAAAAGTTGGAGGACCATTTTCTACAGATTGCAATGAATTTTTTAGTTGCTGTTGTACCGTCTGATCTACATCTATATTGTTATTTGTTGCTAGCTGTAATAATGTTTTGATGGCCAAATATGGTGCCGATGCTAATCCAAACGTCGCGGTTGTCAGTTGGTACGATATGATGTTCTGATGAATATATTTGACGTAGATCCTCTTATACAATTTGAGTCCTATAATCCTCTTATATTTTGACTACTAATTGTATTTGAATGACAAACTGATATTGTTGCTTGTCTTAGTTCCTAACAACTCTAATCGTGAGATGTGGAATATAATATTCATTCATATATCCTTTATTGTAGTATCCTTCTATAAACTCCCGCTACTGTTTGAGAAATTTATTTGCCACTGAAAACATCCAATCTCGTCTAGGTACTTCCCATTTTGTCTTCTCCCATTTTAAAATATTTACGATTTTGTTTGCTACATTTTATCAGCCAAACTCCTTAATTCGATCCTGACTCATCACAATATAAAACTTTAATTTGAAATATAAATTCGATATCAAACAGCAACAACATTAAATACAAATTCCAGAATTCTTCAATGTAATGCAGTTTGAATGATAAAATTATACAAAGTTGAATAAAATAGAAAAACCTCTAATAAACTGGGTAGGTAAATTGCATAACAAAAAAGGAAAATTTGTGTAGCCGAACGATCCCATGTTTTCCACGAACCACAATACGAGGAGCACAAAAATTCTTTTACGATAAATTTAACAATTGCGATTTTTATTTATTTAGATTTTTAAATGGTCTGGAATTTCTATTTTATTTTCCTCCCGTCTCACATCAGCGTATTGTTTCTATATTACGAGTCGAGTCAATTTGAGTTAGAGGCGGAAGATTTTTCACCCAGATTTTTTTTAAAAATTGGGTTACATTTTCCCTAAAACAAATTCTACATAGATAAAATGGGTAAAAGATTTAATCGGACACTTTTTTTCAAAATAAATACTCTTCAAGCAATATGGAATTGTAAATAGGGGGGATCTTCGCAAATCTAATACGAATCGTATATATTGAAATGAAATTTAAGGATTTTCATATACATGTAATATGAAATGTATTCAAATGTATTTTCTACATTTTTTTAAGTGATATTTAATGCAATTTCGATTAAAAACGCATTAGAGAGCGTACATACGAGTAGCAGATTAGACAAATGCGGTTCTTGAGGCATGTACTCGTATATGCGAGTCTCGGATAAAAACTGCAACATATTTTTCGAAACCAAATTTTTCACTTGGCTGACAAATTCCATCAACTAATTTATTCCAGTTTAAAAACGTAATATACTCAGAAAGTTTATCAGCTGGAAATTTATGTTGTATATAAAGTCGTACATATTAAAATGTCATCCATATGAAATATGAATGGAATGGAAAATTGGAAACATAATACAACAACAAAAAAGACGTTTTACTTTATGTGCACGTAATATTTTTTGTGTCATAAATTGTGGATTATGTGATTGATTATAAATATTTATTTGAGACGGATAATGTCGTTCACCTTACGAAATTTTTACATACATAGTATATTAGAAAACTTTATAAAGTATTGTAACGCGTGCTACTGACCCAATTTATTGATCCACCAGATTATAGTGTTTCTAAAGTGCTGATTCTAAAATAAATTATTGATCGATACTTTCTTTTTGACATAAGGTAGACACTTGACACTACATGCATCAAAACAAACAGTGTTTGAAACCATAAACAAAATTTGTGTTGTATTTGAAGAAGTTACCATATCATGTTCCTGGAAGGCAGTAAATGATATCATGCAATGGCATATCCTATACTGGTACGATCAATAATGAACAATGGACTGTTACATGCCTTTTGCTTAAGAATACTCTTAGTCCAAGATAATACGCCAGTTATCCTTGAAATAATTATCCATCGTTTTTAAAGGAATTCAATTTGAAACAGGGACTATGGTCTGGTATACTGACAGGTTAAAGATGGACGGAGATTCTAAAGAAAAGATTCTACTTGTTGTGAAATTCTAGTTTTTATCATTTGGTATATGTAGTAGGATGGGATCAATCAACGTAAATCTAGCCCATAAAATTCATAAAATAAAGCCTAGCACTTCGACTGTGACTCTCTTGTGTATTCCTCAAAAAAATTCTGACTTCGATCATATAGTCTTTCATACTACCAGCAAATAATTCGAAGCTCTGCACAGTTTCAAGGAAAGCGATTGCTCAACCTAGCTTTGAAGTTCAAGGGAATATTCGTTTAACTAGTTAAATGGTTTTCCCTATATCTTTCAACGAATCGCCTTTTCTGTTTCGTGACTTAAAAGGGGGATAAAAATATGATTTTCATATTTCACACACTGAGAAAAATTGTATCTTAAAAACAAAGGATTCTTCTTTAACTTAAAGAATTTTTGCCTATAGATTTTGCGCAAAACTTTTTTAGTTTTAACTTTAACAATTCGAAAAGTTTAAATCAAAGTTTTTTTTATCATTTGGAATAAACTATTGAGAAGTAATAATAAAGGACTTTTTCTTTTCTTCAGAAGGTTATTGAAAACATAAATTATTTAAATCAAAGAATTGTCATATTTTGGTTTAATGCACAGAAGAGTTTGATTTAAAGATTATCGAAATTTTATTTAAAACATTTTGAACTTTTCTTTGAAAAATATATCTCTTTTAGCTCAAAGACAGAAAACTTTTAAAAATAATATTTGTTTAGGCTTTGTTTCAAAGGATCTTATTATTTATTTCAAAACATACATTTAAATTTTTACTAAAACAAAATTGTCATATTTTAAAATTCTTTATTATGAAATATCAACAAATAATATATAAAATCAATACATTTTTCAATAAATGAAAAATTCCTCTCATAAGTTTGCATTATTATTATCATATTATCTTTGATTTAGATAATACTTAAAATAATTGTAAACTCGAAAATATTCGTATTTGATGATGATTTAAATGCTGAAGTCCAACCGCTTGACGTTTCTTTCCATTAATCACAAATTAATGGCTAAGGTTTGAAATTTATTTTCAGTCATTGTTTGTTTGTTTGAAAATAATCTGAAAATATATAAAACACATATGCATAACATAATATATTAAGTTATTTAAAAAAAATTACCACTGGGAATAAAATCGGGAGTAGACGGGTTTGAAATTTTGCCGGTTGTTGAATTTAAATGGGAATGTTTCAAAAACGTTGTATACCTACCACATGTTACTGGAGCGATCGTACAGCGTTCCCGATGATTTCTTCTGGCTCTTACGAGGAAAAAAATATTCATCCTGCCATCCAATAATTTATTATAAAAACATTGTACCATAGCATAAACTTTAAGCAAATGAATTTAGTTTATATTTAAAATTATGCTTACCTGAAACTCAGTGATGAAAACAATTGCCAGTCTATAATTTTTTGACATAACGTGATGGATGTTTGCAAAGTTTCCACAATCTCATACTCGTGATCGGATGCAACGCACGTTCAAAGATAAAAGAGAAATTAGATGCAATTTTGTTAGTTAGTTATAAAAATAAAATCAAAATTCTGTTATTTTCCTTCAGTCAAATAGTTGTTTGATATGGAATTCTTTTTTTAAACAATTAACTCAAAAACTAATGTAATACGAGTATACTTACATCAAACTATCCCAAATAAAGATTGCATTCCAAATTTCTTTTAATTATATTTTATTATTTATTAAATTTCACTTTAAATTAAAATAATCAACTCACTGCTTGCGCGGTACGACATTAAATAAAATCACATTCTTCACAGAAAAATTGCGTAAACAAATAATCAAAACATCAAACCAAAGCCTTAAAACTTGAGTTTAAAATATTCACGATTTTGACAGAGCATATATACTTTTCTTTAAAGGTTGAGATCCTTTTATCTAAAGAACGCAAAATCTTTAATATTAAATAATCATAATATCTAGAAAAATTTGTTTTGAAGCAAAGTATACATTCTTAAAATCTAAGGATTTTATACATTTCACCTTCCATTAAACGCCGATCATTTAACATTCGATAACAAAGATTTTTTTTCTTTTGAAACAAATGATACTTTCACGTAAATTTTCTTTAAAACAAAGAATAATTTTCTAAAGGATTGATTCCTTTGAAATGAAAACTCAAAGTTTTCTCAGTGCATGTAAGGGATCCCGATCATCTCTCCTATAAGCTCGCCAATTTGTATGCAGTACATAAACCAAAAGCTGGGAATAGAAAAATCCGCCACTTTGAAAAAGTACTGAAATGAAAAATAAAATCATAGACATCCAGCCCTTGAGCACCAGCGTTAAATGTAAGCTTCCAGAAAAATGATACTCCTTCAGAAAAATATACCGATTCAGAAAAATGATACTCATGAAATACTCTTGGGTTTGACTGCTCCTTTCCTGGTGGTATTTAGAGTAATAATTTCTAAATATGACACCATTTATCACAAGTAACCCTCGAGGATGGAGTTATGATAATTGCATTTTCGATTGATTTGGATCTGACTGGAAGTTATATACTTATTATATTGTGACGAATCACAGATGTCACCAGTGATAACTAAAAAGAGTTATAAATTATAGCAGTAGGGGTTACCCTGTAACCAAATGTTTACACATAGAACAAAATAAAAATAGGAGCGAACAAAATACGATGAAAAGAACATTCGTGAAGTGTAGAGATGTAAAATAATGGAATGTTTTACAAGTATTTGCGTCGTATAAAATACGTGTAGACATTTGAGTTACGGAACAGTTCAATTTGGACTTTCGAAGTGTTAATATCGGGAAGTGATAAAAAGTGAAAGTGAAGTGTTGAAATAATTGTAGTGATAATTATTGTGTAAAATTAGTGTTGTAATAATTATTGGAGAAATATTAGTGGAATTTGTTGGGAAATAAATTTATTGTAAAAATTAATCTTTGCGAGTTTAATATTCACAATCCAGTGATCGAACCGGATAAATTATTAGAGTAACATCTCGGCGAAATCGTAACAATATTTTCGCAGATTAAGCTAGCACTAGTGCTTGGTTCAGTGTTTGAAACGATAAGACTAAGTTTGAAATCAGATCATTATTGAGGAAAACATTTTGCACCTCTAGGTGCAATCTTTTAAATTTGTAATTGATCACTACGCCACTTCTCTAAATTTCTGCAAAAGTAGGCTGCCGCATATTTTCATCATTATTTCGAACAGGGATCTTTGGACATGAGTGCTATAACAAGTACCTAGGATAAACCCTACCTAAATACCTAGTAAAGCTATGTACAACCAAAAGCTGATTTAACCCAATGCCTAAATAGTCCTCAGGTCACTTGTGAATTAAAGCTTATTTTTTTTTTTTTTTTTTTTTTTTATTTGTTTAAGAAATCTATATTTCTGTATAATATTACAACTAATCTCAGTGATTATCTAGTAAATGTTTTGTATTTTTAAGCAGTGTAGCATCTTATGGGATGAGAAAAATCGGTTCATCCCATTTCGTCCAGTCCTTTGATTTCAGTAGTTCAGGGAACCACTAATTCTAAAGGCTTTGTTCTTTTTAGGCGCTTTGGTCCATTGGTGTGATCCAGTAGGTTCCGCAGCTCCTCGTTGTCATGTTGCTGCAGTCGCAGTACATGACTCCTTGCAAGCTTAATTATTTCATCACTGACGTATTCCATGTTAAGGTCTCGATGGAGGTTGTCATTTCTAATATACCATGGAGCGTTGACAATGCTACGTAGTACTTTATTTTGAAATGTTTGTATGATCTTAACTGTAGTTTTCTTTGCACATCCCCAAAGTTGAATGCCGTATGTCCAGATAGGTTTAAGGATTTGTTTATATAATAGTAGTTTGTTTTGCGTTGTCAGCTCAGAGTTTCTTCCAATAAGCCACTGCATTTTTCTGAATTTAAAATTCAATTCTTGTCTTTTCTTTTTAACATGTGCTTTCCACCTAAGCTTAGTGTCTAGTGTCATGCCAAGGTATTTCGCATTGTCTGAGTAAGGAATTTGTTGAAAATTCAGTCTAATCGGGATGTATTCTACTTTCTTGTTGGTGAAGTTGATGTGTGTTGATTTTGGTTCGTTTAGCATTATTCTCCAAGTTTTTGTCCAAGTGTTTACTGTATTAACAGCATTTTGTAGTTTCCGTGTTGACTCGAAAATACTAATATCAGTAGTCATAATTGCAGTGTCATCAGCAAAAGTCCCTATTCTGGCTTCTGCTATATTTGGTAAATCATTTGTATACAGAAGGTATAACACAGGGCCAAGCACACTACCTTGTGGGACTCCTGCCAATATTTTCTTTAGTTTTGAGTACTCTTCTTCTTGTCTCACTCGAAAATAACGGTCATTTATGTATGACTTAAGCAATTCAAAATGTTGTTTTGGTAAAGCTTATTTGGTACAGTATATAAACTCGACCAAGCAAGTAGCGACTATAGTAACAAGATAACTCTTATGTGCTGGGCATGTTGATTTAGAGAGAAATGAGGCCGCGGATGGCCTGGCTAGTGTATACCAATGGCACAACCATTTATGGGACCGGAACCATTCTGCGCAGGGGTTACAAAAAGATATCACAGAGCGGTAGTGGAGGGTTAAAAAATTAACCACACAATGAACCGTCGATAGAATTAACTAATGAATTTTTAACACTCAGCAAAATTGAGCTCAAGCTACTCACTGGCTTCGTCAAGGGTTACTGTCTTAAAAACTCACCTTAAGAAAATATGAGTTCGTTCGACAATTATCATTTTTGCGATTCGGAAGTGGAATCTGCAGAACATGCCAGTTTACATATACCGACGTCTGCACCATTTTGGAGGCAGAATAATAAGTTCGAATGGATTGATGTTGACGCCGCCAATAGACTGAACTGCTTAACATTTTTGTATATATCTGTTTTTCCAAACGTTCTACTTTATGCCGTTGGTATATAGAAGATTGTTTGGCCCACGAATTCTTGTGGAGTTGGTTTACTGATTACAAAGTAACACGTAGCTCTTTCTATCGTTCAATCTCGAAACGAGGCGCTGTGATTTCCAAAATTAAGATTAAAAACGAAAACAAAAAATCGATTGAGACACTGACGAGGATTTGTTCATATAATAAGCTCGAGTAACTTATGAATAGATGTTATATTCGTCGGGTATGTTACAAAATTAAAATAAGTTCAAGATTAAGTCCTTGGACTTAATCTTGAACTTATTTTAATTTTGAGAGCAGTGGCGGCGGGTGTGTGTACACAGTTTTTTGGGTTTTTACACAGTTTTTTGGTTTTTCTCCAGTTACTTCGTGATTGGCACCATCTAACGTCCTGCGGAGACACCACATGATACTGGCAATAGCTCCAGGTGGTAATCTCAGAATATCTCGTGCATAAAATGTCTGACTCGAAAACTAGTCCATAGAAACCTATGAAGTCGCGAAGGGCTGTCGTTGCAGTTGTAGTACATAATGAGCCTGATAAACAACTAAGAACTGATATGCGTATAAACTCATATACGAGTCTAAATTTGTAAAGCTATTTTCTGCCGTGTGTTTAACTATTATGACTATACATACATACTCGTATACATATACATATGTATATATTCTATCCCATAATGATGGAATTATGATTATGATTATATATTATTGTTATTATATTGTGAATCAATATTCTACATATTTTTTGTGCCTGTACCAGGGTAAATACTGTATAGTGGAAAAGCTCCGGTATGTACTTTGTACGGGGATTTGCCTTTATTTGACAAACTCGTGTATACACTCGAATGAAGAAGTTAAAACATAAATATTTTTATTTCCGTCTTCGTTATATACGTCTTTAAGGTTGTTTTATGTACTGAAGGGAAGGAGTTGATCGATGAATTAAAAATGTATGTGTACAATTTTAAAATGTTATCAAAATGTCAAGATATTACTCACATATACCTATGTGTGTATGTATATACGACATACATAATATAAAGATAAAACTGTATTTATATACACAACATAATATGTAAATTATGTTCTGTTAAGCTGTTATGTTTTCATTTTCTTCGGTATATATATTAAGATATTTTCCATCTATAAACATACATATATGAATATACCATATACATACATATATAAACCATAAGGTTAATGAGTGATAATGTATTATTGTGTATAAGGAACCAATTTAAACATTTTATGTACATACTTGAATGCATAAATCATACCGTATTACAAAATATCCCTTATGTATCGTATACATATTGGGCTATACATCCCATCACCAAGAGTGATCCAATAAGAGCTTCCGGAACTCTTTTCGAAATAAAACGCATTAAAATCTATTAATAATCATAAATTGTGACGTAATTTCGGTTTATGACATATTTAATGCTTGAAAATAATTTCTTTTAAATTTGGTCTGTGGCGTTCAGAGTAACTCAAATAATTTACAAATACCATGATCATCATATGCCACACACAATCAATCAATTAATAAAATCGATATTTTGACTTAACTTCTTCCGGAAAGCACGGTCATGTCACGACTGAACGAACGTACATATACGAATCAAGCACAGTATTAATTCCGGTAGCATATGCCTAATGAGATGGATTTGATTATTTTAATCACACAATTATTCAATGACGTCATCATCAAATCGAAACCGGCCTATCGAATTACATGTACAAGTAACAACTCGAATTACAGAAACTCACCAAAAATAATATTTAAAATTATAAAGCTACACGCTTTACATTGGTGACCTCGACATGATTTTGAACACCGCAACCATACAACCCAGGTGGCGCAGTGGTTAAAGCTGCGGCACTTGGAGCGGGAGGTACCGGGTTCGAATCCCGATCCGGGACAAAATGCAAACAGGGATTTTTCACTATCGATCGTTTCGGCGGTGCGATTGGTGGTGTGGATGTCGAATTTAGAATCCATGGGCCGTCCCATCGTACTATAGCCGCAATAACATAACATAACATAACATAACCATACAATCTTCCCAAAATTTCATCATACTTCCTGCCCTAACCTAACCTAACACGGTAAAAAAAATAACTTCCACAAGAATATTATCTGTGTCTGACCTGTATGGTGGTTGTCCGTTTCACGCTTCTGGCTCAGATATTTCCAGTATGTTAAATTCATGCTGCAACAGACCGAAAACAACAAAGACTAATGCATATCCGGAAGCATATGCCTGACTTTGATCTTTTCAATCATTTAATGACGTCATAATCAAATCGAAATCGGCCTAGCGAATTATAACATACAAGCAACAACAACTCCAATTACAAGTAACCAAAAATAATATTCGAAATCATTAACCATTAATTATTTATTTAATACTAATTAATTTATTTGAAATCGAACGTTATCCCGAGTTCTCAAATCTGACACATCATCAGTTGAGGTGAGTATATGACATACGCGGGTTTCAGTTCAGTCTGTCGAGTGAAATTGACTGATGCTCTTTATATCGATGACCAACTTTTTGCGTAATGCATAACCTTATATGGTCCTTCATATGGAGGTTGATCCTGTCCGAAACTTATCGACCCTGACAAAAACGTAATCGGAGTTGTTAAGCGAATTGGAACAAATATATTGCTTACCGTGTTGCGGTAGGTATAAGGTTTTTTATGTTGGTGCGAAGTTAATCGATGACTGTGTCGGTTGTATAGACAAGAATAAATGAAAACTCAGAAGACCAATGAGTGGGTTTTCCTCTGGCCATGAGAGCAGCTTTATACTGTGGTGATGGTAACTTTCAACCATACCATTTACTTGTGGATGGTATGATATTGTCCTGATTCCGTGGTAGCCTAGGAGTTTGCAGACTCTGCGAACAGTTTAGACTCAAATTACGTTCCTTGATCAGATGTGATATTCATACTAGAGCACCGAATCGTGATATGTGATTGTGGACGAATGTGGTGGAAACCTCTGCTGCCGACATGTTAACCGCATACGCTTCTCGCCATCGAGTAATTCTGTCGATACAAGTTAGTAAATACCTATATCCATTAGATAGTGGGGTACCAATCCCACTATGTCTATATGAAGTGCTCCAATCGACCATAGGTGTTTTCGTTATTTAACTAGCCTTTTGAATGTTGGCAGGATAAACTTGACTATATCCAATAAGTTACGTCTTTGTTTATGCTAGACCAAAAGTACCGAGCAGTTATCAATTTACGAGTAGCGCGGACTCCAGGATGCGATATATTGTGTAATGTGTCAAATATTGTGCGGTATAACAGCTCTACAATGTAATGACGATTAGTCACTGGTTTTGGGCTGAGACATGTGTTGTAGTCACAATGCGTGCCGACGGTGGCCGTTTCAATATCTGTGCGATAAAGAGTGTCCGCAACCAGGTTGTCTTACCGTGCACATGTTGGATGTCTGTGGTAAATTGAGTTATGTAATCCATGGCACACTTGTCTTAGATTACGTTCAGTTTTACACTGAAAAGCTCTTTGAACTATGACTGGCTCTTAGATGATCTCTTTCGATTGTGGTTTATCGTTAAACAAGTGGTTACACAAACCACCATAAAAATTATGTTCTCTTTAAAATTTTCTTTAAATAAATCGATGGTTTGGTCTGCTGTGTGGCACATTGTCTTATTGAAACCACAAGTCCGCTACACCAATATCTTGAATTTTTGGCAGTAAAAATATGATCGAAATTATTTTCATTGCTGTATAGTTTGCGCCATTGACGTTTACGCGTGGTCCTTCCGCGTTTTTAAGAAATACGGCCCGATGATGTCATCTGCCCATAAACCACACCAAACAGTGCATTTTCAGGATGGATTGGAAGCTCCTTAATCTTTTCTGGCTGTTTAATAATTTGTTTATTGACATATCCATTCAGAAAAAAATGAGCTTCATCGCTGAACACAATTTACCGATAAAAACGGATTAATTCCAACACCTATAAACCAAATCGATGACGAAAGAAAAGGTCAACCGTCTTCAATTCTTGAACAAGCTGTTTTTTGATACCTTTTGGTTTCACCCAGATCTCTCTTCAAAATACGCCATTATGTGCCACATAATAGACCCATGGCTTGAGAACGGCGACGAATTGATTGATTGTGACCTTGACGTAACAACAGCAGCAACAATCACATTAAATCAACTTGTACGCACTCTAGTCTGGTGATGAATATATGTACAATAGTGAAAAAGTAATGCGTTCAGTTGGACGATTATGAATACCTATAAAATGGTCGAAGAGCGTTCGAAAACAATTTTTCATTGAAGACTGATTCTTAAAATGAATACTGAACACAAATGTCATATGAACAGTTGTCACGCATGAAACCCAATTGGAAAAAGTACCTCCTATTAGATCACTCTTTATAACATAGTATATAAACTTTATATCGAAATGGAAATTCGGAAAAATAATAAGACATATTAGGCATATACTGACAATTTTAAGTATGTATGAAGAAATTTCATATTTTTGTAATACAGATTTATGAAAATATCCTACTTATATACGTGTATTATCGTATACGATATTATGTATGTAGAGACACATAAATTATAAAACCATTTCTTAGAAAATAAAATAAATTTTATACTTATGTCGATAAAAATCATAAAATTGTTTTATCCATCATTAAATATATACTCGTACATAGTGAAGTAACATTTCGATATTTTCTTCTGGTTGATAGCTCCGACATATGCGATGACGATTTTACGACAGGCATATGAGATAAATGATATTGTCATCATTTTATATAAGCTTTTAGGATGTTGATTTTATGAATCGTCCAAAGTTGTATAAATTTTACTGATCTCGCATAAAGCTTATATCTAAATGAGTGATTGAGCTGTTATCCGTTTAATGAGAAGTGCAATTGCAATTACTTAAGCTTTTATACTGTATACATACCCGTATACAGTACAAAAACAATTTTCAATTTTCACCAATATATGTACTCGACGTTAACATAAATCGACAACTTCTTGATGTGAAAAATCATTTACGATTATCGTGTTAAAGTGTGCGGGAAAAAGGAAAATCTATATATACACTTGCAGTTTTTATGTATATGTCTCGCGAGGGGTTACGTTTATATCGTCACCCTCAAAATTATTTGGGTTAGATTTTTATGTATGTTGTTTAGAAAATGTGTAAAAAAAATATTGTAGATTAATGAAAAATATAAAATTTTCCCATCATCGATGAAGTCTATGCTATATCATCATTTTGATTATAAGATGTAGTGTATACGCGAGTAGATATGACAGTAAACAGTAACGGTTTATGAGTTGTTGTTTTTTTTACTTTACTCGGGAAGACATAGCATATGGTATGATGATTGAAATATGTTTATAAGGAAAAAAATAGGATTGGCGTTTATTTTTATCGAGATTAAGCGAAAATCGAATCTTTTCACGCTTTATTTGACTTGACTCGATGGAATACGGTACGTGGAATTTTCAGTTAAAAACATATTTGCATATTTATCGGTCGTTGACATTTGAAATAGTTTTTCCATTCCTGTGTATACGATGCACTAATCGAATTTTATTATCGCTTATAAAAGATTTATCGCTTCAAGTAAAGAGTTCGGGTTCAAGTGGTTAGTATGCCCAAGTTAGATATCCATATGAAGTACTATTTTATATAAATTTATCTTGATTACAATTTTTATCAATATAAAAAAAATAATGTTTAAAGTTGTAGAAGGATTGGGACACATCCTCTCGTGGGTGGAGCCCGGGTAGAGTGCTCCGGTTTTTTATTGCTATTCATCACTGTACCATATGTGATATGAATGTATTGTTGGACTAACCAGACAAGTTTCTTTGTGTGGATGGTTTGATGGCAGCGTTATATCGTTTCTTAAGACTGGTTGTTCTAGTGACTTCTTTAATTTCTGTATGGACTTTTTTTTTCTTGAGAGCGGATTGAAGGTCTTTGGGTGCGTTTGGTGCTCTAGTCGTACTCCAGTAGCTTGACCCTGCGGACACATCTCGAGTTCATAGTGATTTTCATTGATAGAAATTAAAATGGAACGTGACTGATAAACTAATATTATGTAAATTAAAAATCATCTGGTTAGCTACGGCATTGGTAGCTTGGCTCAAATATTTTTTAGAGATTATAGCTTAACTTTCTTATATTCCATTAAACACTGATGATAAATTATTGATAATAAACAGGAGATAGAAGAATGAAAATTTATCAAGGTCGTGGCTATGTAGATTCGCCGGTTGTTAGCTTAATGGTTAAGAGAGTTTCCCATCACGCCGCGGTCTCGAGTTCGATTCTGCGTTCACTAAAAATTAACATGCAGTGGATGACATAAAAGCGATTGTGTGTAAAAACATTCGTTGGGCTTGACCACCTACAATGTGCACCAATCGTTAAAATGATTCGTAAGGTCTCAGTTGAGACGCGGTAAGGGCCGTTTACGGCCTCGAAGTCTTAGATTATTAGAGTATTAAGTAGATTAGGTCCATATGTAATTATCCATCAATATAACAATTTGGTGCATGCTACAAATGTAAAATTTTTAATTTATTAAACTCTGTAGGAATTATATATTGGTTTTTTATATGTTTATGTTTATTATGCTTACTAAGCGATTATGTTTATTAGGCGATAATGTTACCTGTAGCCGCACAATATAATATGAAATCTCAAGATGGATTTGAGTTTTCCGTTAAAGTTGCTAAAATTATGAGTGACGAGTTTATGTGGAGGGCATGTGATTTGATGATGTGTTTTGTCTGATTGCGGTGAGTGCAGTGCGGAGTGGTCTGAGTGGTGGAGAAGAAAACAATATTTAATTTTAGGCTTGGATAGTATATCATTTTGGTAGACATGTATCAGGTGATTTGTTTAAGTTAGTTAAGCTTGCTTTTTTAAGCTAATTGAATTGAGCCTGTCGATCAGTGAATGCTTGTGTTAATGGTTTTCATTATCTGAATTTTGATTTGGGAGTTGATATTTCCTCCATCTCTCGGATGTCTTTTTACTAGATGATCGTAATAATTCCTGTACTGTGTCTTTCTTATGGGGAATGCATGTGTCCAAACCATGTTTTCTGCATTGTGCAATGCATGGCGATTTTGAAACGGAGATCAGATCTGTTTCGAGATTGTTCATAGATTTATTTATACCTTCCTGTCTTGAATGGAATATAGATGTACGGCAGAATAAACGTTACGGTCTAGTAATACTGACATCTTATATTAATGTGTGTAAGGTGTTGCCAAACCAAAATTAAATAAAAGTTCAACGAACTTAATGAGATTGATAAAATAAATAATCCTTGTGTTCATCGCACCCACTTGATAAAAAAGCAGCTGTTGCCGATAGTTTGTATCTCACATATCTCACATATATTCGCTGCTCTAGAACTAAACGAATTATATTTAAAAATCTTAGAACAATTGGAAATCATTAAACAAGTAGTTGGCAAATTAAATTATTTCTGCTGATTTACTCGTATGGCCATAGTATATAATTCCTTGTTAAATTATTAATATCAAACCAATATTATGGTAGTGGTATAGGTATAATCTCCTACCTTTCCGAAACCATCTATAAATATATATTATGAACTTGATTGCATTTTTCTAGTGGATTTTTCCATTTTACAAATTCTTCTTATCTATTTTTTAATTGAAAATATTTAATTAAATTTTTGTGAGACAATTGTCAACTAACAATTATGGTTGACAATTATAACGGTTGCTACAAACATACCATACAGCAGAAATGTTTCGCTTTGTTCTATACAATATTGTTAGTAAGCAATCTTCGAAGATCTATATGTTAAAAACTCAAACCATTTTCCTTAACCTGAGCGTTTGATCGAAGATTTTAATCCTTGCAATGGCTATTCTAACGGTTATAGATTAAGAAGGTTGTTGTAAGGATTTAAAACTCATAATATAGATTTTGTGTTTCTGAGGTAAACAGATCGATTCACGTAAATAGAATTCAATGTAGTTTTCCGCAGCTATATTGGAATGTAGATTCATCTTACCCTACTTATTGGATCAAATAATTAAAATGCAAGGCTCATTTTAATCACATTCTTCCTATTAGAAGCAACAATGATCACCAAAATATGTCGGAGATACATTGAACTCCTTGATAAAAATCCACTTAATATAAATAAGTAAAAATAATACTCCCACTACGGGATAGTGGGGAATCATTATCTTATTTTCCACTGTGGCTTTAAATTAAATCACTTTAGTATTACATTGTAACAAGACAGTTTGTATGTCATTAGCTATGTTATCAGTAACATAATGTAGTATATTGAATGGAGTCTTTTGGTGTTTCCTTTAAGCCCATATTTCGAATCAAATTGCGAGTTATTCGTTAATTGTAGAGATAAGAGCATGATTACAGATTATCATGATCCGTATACCAGTATTGTGTTTGTTTTTATCTTTCCAAACTCTATTGGGATTCAAGGCACTCCCAACTCTTTCGCGGTTCGCTTATTTACGTCCTACCTTACTCAGTTGGCCAAAGGATTCTGCACTCCAACAGACTTTTTCCAACTGCCAGTTATTTGAACTAAACCAGTTGATGGTGCAAAAATGACTGAGGTTAAATTATTTAAATATTTGTGGATAATTAGATTTTCATTATTATATCATTTTTGTGTAATTGTTAGTATAAAGTGAACTGATGAAGATATACACTATCGAAATCGATCTTTATAAATTAAATTAAATAAAATCGCCACAATAAGGAGTTTTATACAAAAAAATAAAAATAAAAATTGTTTAATTTAAATATACACAGATCCAATATGAATAGAATTTCGACTAACTATATCCAGGTTTTGTAGATTTTTTCATTATTTTAAGATGAGAAATTGGCTAGAATAAATTGACTTTAAATCTATTAAAATCAATAGACTTTCTTGGTTAAATAATAAAACATTACCTTAGTAAATAAAACTGACATTTCATTAGTTCTAAAAATTGACGCTCAGCTAAATTTGGCGCTTACATTTTGCTATGTATTTATTTGAAAATTGCTTTACGTTGAGACCATTTATCTATATCAAAATTAGAAAAACTTCACCACTCCACCACACAAATATCTTCATTATAATTTTATAAACATAAATCATCCAGATAACTTACAAACACATTTTATAATCATTCATGATATTAAATTTTTTAGTGACCATATTTCATATAATTATATAATTTCCCATGTATTAGTATGAGATTTTATCCCCTAACAACAACACACCAAACGACTGATACTTGAAACATCACATAATTAAAATAGTCTTAACGATACAACAATGAATAGTAAAATACTATTTAAATTAAACGTTGATTATTTTCAAATGGCAGCACTGTAACAACGTTAATTTGTATATCAGTAGGTAGGCGTTATGGATTAAATAACGATTGTGTTCGCCTCTTACGCATTTGACACAACAGTTTTCGTTGCAATACTCAAATATAGATGTCACACATTTAAATAAATCATTGTTTACATGTCAAATTCATAGCCGAAGAATGTTAATTGTCAAAATCTAAACCAAGTAAATTGAAATTATTTTAAATTACTGAATTAAAGTGAATAAAATAAAACAAACATGTCTCACATAACAAATTTTACAAGCGATGCCGGTCGCACAATATTACGTGACATAATCAAAACAGTTAATCAAACGGAAAACACAAAAAAGCTGTCCGAAGCAAAATCAACGGCTGGCAAAGAAATGATTTCGATGATGCAACTTGTATTTCCACTTGTGATGCAAATCCAAATTGATGTGATAAAAAATCATGGATTTCCAGGTAATCGCGAAGGCTTGGTACAATTTACACAGCTGATACGTGAAATGGAAAAGGAAGATGCCGAAATTGCACGACTGCGAAATGAGATTCGATCCATCTACTTGCCACCGATTACGATAAATGCAAGTAACGATATTTTAATATAAAAACGGTTTAAGCTATTAATACGTAATCGTAACTAATCACCAACACTAGACATTAGCCAATACCGTTTATAATCGAAATTTAGATAATAGTAATGTTTTTGTTCGATTATTCAGGAAAATAGAATTCGGATGCACAAATATTTGTTACATGACGTGTTCATTAAAATAATTAATTGATATAATAAGAAATAGACTGATCATATTTTAAATTAAATTTTATATATTAGGCAAATGACCGATAGTATTATGCGTTATTTGGATGTCAGGTATACAACTTTGCTCTGGGCCGCAACATAATCCCAACCTGTATCAATGACACTTGGCCTGGCTTAACAGAACTTCCGTCTTATGAAGAAGGAAAGTATTGACCAACAATAAAGCCTTGAATTTTGGAACGGCAGGAGCAAACTTGTGTACCTAACACTTATAAATATTTTTATTAGTTTTTGTCTTACACGAAAGTAAACATTTTTTATATTCAATTTTGCAATAAAACGATTAATAAACTAATGCATTTGCTCTTTATTCGTTGACCACAATGGAACTGCATAGTAAGTGAGAACTTCCAATAGGAGTTTGGATTCCAATAAGATATTGTCTGATTGTGAAAGATGATGTTGAGTTGAAGCAGAACTTAGGAACCGACCCGTCGATTTACCTTCAAACTGTTAAATTAGGACGTTAAAAGAAACAAGCTTATGTTACACGACAGTTAACACTAAGCAGTTTTTAAAATAATAGGCTTGGATTCTATACTTCAGTAGGTGTTCGTACTGGTCAACCTTTAAAATCTTATTGTTTCAATTCCTCAACAAATGATAGCTTGAGTACGTTCTCCGGAGCACCAAACAAAGGAGTAGACACAAACGGATGTAGTTCTTCGAGGGAGATGAACTCTGACGATCTCTTGTTGAGGATCAGACTATTTGGACAACCATATCAGGCTCTGGGGAAGACATGACTCCATAGTTTGACGGAAGATGTCACATACTTGACCTGGAAGAACCGGTTATTGTCTGCAAATAAGATGAAAAGGAAACTTCCAAAATTACAATTTATTTCGTTAATCCAATTTTTTTTATTCTCATAAAATTTCCATAAATAAGTCGACATAAAATTATTTAATTTACATTTAGGAAAATATTTTGTGTTTTTATTTTTGTTTTGACTTAAGTTACATTATAATTTTATTTATACGAAACTATTAAAAATATAAAGTCAATGATAGCGAACTAGGATAATCCATTTTAGGTAAGTTTTAACCGGGTAAACTCCGTTATTGCCCGAAATAATTGCTTTATGAAAGTGGTCTAGGTTTGGTTGTATGAAAATAAGTGTTAGGAATCGAGAGGAAAACTAAATACAAATTAATTCATTTATAATCACATTTTTTGTTTAGGGTTTGTTTGAAAATTACTAATTCAATTTCTTAGATTTTATTTGAATGCATCTTGGTTTTGGTTGTTACAAGAAGACAAGTAGTTAGGTAAGTGCTGTCTTTGTTGTGTGTGACTTTGTATTAATCTTTAATCCATTTCAAGCATCCAAATCATTTATAAATAAGACTTCGCGATTTGATATCGATGCCTGTAGCAGTGTTGTATCATTGGCATCTTTGCCATTACAATGTAGTACACGTTTTGGAAAATTTGTTGTTATTTCGAATTCATCGGGTGAATTTGGATGACAGAATACAAAATGATAAACATCCTGAAATTTAACCAGAATATAATTAAATATAATTTTGTAGAATTTGAAGTTCACTTACCTTTAACGAATGTGATTTTAAAAATCTTCGTTCTATTCGTAATCCATTTGGAAATTTAAATACGACACTAATCGCTTCTGGTACGGCTACAGCAGGTTCAGAAGGCACTTGTGTAGCCAACTCAATCTTTAGTCGAGCGATATCCTATAACAAAATAGATCCACATTAGACATTATACACTCTGAAATAAAGTCAAATCTTACCTCTTTCTTTCTCTCGACTGCTTCTCGTTCAGCATCTATTTCTAGTTGCTTCTTCATTTCCTCATCCCTTTGAATTTGTTTGAGTCGCTCCTTCTCCTGATCGGCTTTGAGTGACTGTTCATATGCCTCATCTTGCTGCTGTCGTAGCGATTGTGTTAAACTTCTTTCCAAACGTTCAGACCTCGCTTGATTCAACCATACTTCATTGTCCCCAACTACAGTACGCATCCTTCTTAATAGTTCCTCTGCAGCACAATCGCCTTCCATACGTCCCATTATAATCATTTTATTAGCCCGTAGTCCGATCATCACCATTACGGGATACTGTTTCGCTGTTATTGAGTGCGACACACGATAACCTTCAGGCGCGGCAATGTCGCATGCCCAGAAAAGCATATTACGATTAACGTACTCGATAACCTCGTTATTTGAAAGGGTGTTACGACAAAAGCTATTTACATCTTGATTGTTTTCGGCGTGTAGATAAACGAGTAGAAATTTAAGTTCCCGTTTAGCATCGTTCAAGGCTTGCGAGTATGTGCCCTGATAAAATACCGGATGGTTTGGGTATTTTTCATTATACGTTTGTATAAATTTGAGTACATCCCCTACTGGATCTGTAACGACTGTGGCAACCGTATTGAGTGATGTGACGAAATATTTTATAACTTATATACTTACTCCTTTCTTGGCCGCGAAATAAATTGAGAAATGCTGTTAATATTGATGAAAATACAGAATAACAAAAATTAAACATATAATTAAATATAAATCCCGAATAGCCTGCAATTCCCGAGGGTGGATCAATCCTACTAGGACTGGAGAAGACATGTTGCAAATATCGATCATTCACAACTTGAGGTGGCCTCGATTCTGTGGCATACATTGAGGGGCGCCCCTCTCGTATATTTAATTGTTCTTGAATCGCAACCTCCAAGTCCCACTGATGGCGGAGCAGCACATCGCGACAGATATTTATGTCATCAATTCCAGTTAGGTCCTGAAATTGTAACACTTTTTCTGTTTGCTCATTGGTTAGCACATCGTTATCCATTTTTTTTGCCCAATTTATTGTTTTTGCAATTACAGTACGTTACTAATAATAAATCACAAATTTTTACTTCAATATTATATATAGTTTAAATTAATTATAAAATTGGTGATTCTGTAAAATTTTTGTCACACAGAAATTTTTTTTATTTTGAATTTTGTCTCGTCACTTTTGTTTCCTTCCATATAAAATTTTTTTTCGAGCTAGCAAATTTTTTACGTTTTAATAAATTTATCAAACTGATCTGGTTGTATACATACGTTATGACTAATTATTTGTACTGATTTAATTACATATTAGATTTATATTATAAATTAAATTTTTATTTTTTGTTAAAGCGATTACAGCTTTTGCAAGTTTTTTTTCCTTGTGTATGATCAAAAAAAATTGTGAAGCAAAATGTCACAAAATTTTGTTTAAATTTTCTTGTACTAAAAATATTGAGGTTGGATTGTTTTACCTCGGCCATGCAATGGTTGCATTATGTTTGCATTGCAACTCGACTAATTAGTTTGACACAAAATAGCCGAGAAATAAAATTATATTAGACACAAACCAATTCGGTGACATAAATTAAAGATTTTAATGTATGTCAACAGATGGCTATACAAGTAGTTTTAAATTTGTTTCGTTAAAGTTAAGATTGTTCAGATTTGTTGGAACTGTTCAAAAATGCTTTTCAAAACTGGGAAAAAGATGGCTCAATCACTT
The DNA here is from genome assembly GCA_963932295.1 of Tipula lateralis. Lineage (NCBI taxonomy): Eukaryota > Metazoa > Arthropoda > Insecta > Diptera > Tipulidae > Tipula > Tipula lateralis. The sequence goes on along the minus strand of OZ010736.1, from coordinate 189,994,255 downwards.
AACGCTTGTTTAAGTTTAATGTGATTTCCGACGTGTTGTCAAACAGTTACTGTTGAAGAAAATCAAGATGTTTACGCCGTGAGCGTCTGGGATTTGATTGAACTTGAAATTATTGATATTATTTTCTAAGCTTCCTTAGCAAAAGCTGTTTAGATTGTACGTAGTTAAACTATGTGGTAAAGCAGACACAGTAGTATTCATTCCGCTTAACATGATCTGAGACGATTGATACTCACCATTAACCGCTGCCTATAATACTATCTGTGAGTCAATTTGTAAGACTTCTGCTTGTGCCGCGTTAGTTACTGATTACTAATCCGAAATTAGCCGCTTCATGAAACTGAGTCACTAACATACTAAACCTGGTATACCATCATTTGTCTCATAGCACATATGTAGCAGTCGTCGGGATATACAGATATAGTGTCTGTGCTCCAAATAACAATTTTAGCCATTGAATGAATTAAAACGAATTTATAAAGCCAATTCAATCGATTTGTTTAATTGTAAGGAGTGATGGTGTTCATTACAATTTTTAATCAATTTTAAGGTCTTCTTTTAATGTAATGAATCCGTACAACGTTCGAAAAAATATTTAGATCGAAAATCATTGATATTGAATTGAGATACATTATGAAACACTGATATAGATAAGAGCGACCTAACTACCAAAGAAGTTGGTTGATCTTGTTAGGACAGTAGAAAGATGAATAGTGGAAAGCTGGATTTTAAGTGTAATCAAGACAACAATGAATGCAATTTGTTTGGGTATTCAGCGAAGTATGTGTCAACTTCATAGAATACACAGAGCATGTTACTATTTTACCGGCCCATACTCTTTTCTTACTAGGAAAATTCTTTATCGAAATTGATCCCTTACTGCCTCTACCGATAGGTATACTTTCAGTTAAAGACATTGACAAGAAGGCTCATTGGCTTACAACTGACATTTTGGCTTCTTTCGAAAGTGTTTGTCCTCTTAATTGTAATCAAAACCCGGAGTAACCCGTTTTGTAATTCTGAGCTTAAAACGTTACGGAAACACACTAGGAAACTTAACAATAAGGATTAAGAAAACTTAAGACTTTGTTACCTATGAGCAGCTCAATAGTTTATCTACTTAATCGAGGCTTAACAGTCCCTTAGTTAGAAATAATGTTTGTAATCCCGATGTTTTTCTTCTATCTAATTGACAGTCTTTTTCTTCAAATAGAGAAGTCGGAGAGTTGCCTTTACCAGTTCTGATCATGTTACCATAAGGCCGAGCAACATAATATTTTGACATTGATCCCACTATTATCAATTTGATAGAGTATCGTGGTGCTGAGATGGAGCTAGATGGCTTATCTGTATCTGTCAAACTCACTAAAGACATGACTCACAAGTACCAACATCTGTTTGTTATTCGAATGAAACCCAAGATATCTGGTATCATCAAGGTCGTAATGATTTGATCCTTAAATAGGAATCGCGATCCAAGGCAGTGCCTTCTATGGGGAGAGGAGCACTGCGATTTGCTGTGGTAGTCAATATCTCTCTTAAGATTTACATGGACCTGGGTATTCATTGAAGTTTAACTTCATCAAACTGCTTAGTCGATTTAGGGCAGTTATCATCTTTAAAACAAGTTTCGATAAAACAGAGTTAGAAATTATCGCCTTTATTGCTGGCTGTCAGAAAGGATGCAGATACGACGATCACTGCAAATCACCTCCTTTGCAAAGAGGGCTGCTTTCAAAATAGCAGCCAAGTGGGATAGATAATTATACCTCATAATTTCGCATTTATAATCCGAAACAGCAAGATAACAGCATACAGATCTATCAGTAAAGATTATCATATCGTCGCCGGTTAGCTAGGGCGGGCAGTTGTAGTCCTATTTACACGAAATAATTTCGCGAACACTGCAGTTTCCCAGAGTCATGCGTCTTGTTAAACGAACCATTTTAGTTTATCTATAGGATTGACCGATAACACTGATCACTACTTTGTTAATCATATCAACCAGTATTATCACGATGTCATCGGTATAAACCTGACAGTAAAATCCATGGTCGTTTAGTTAGACTAGCAGTGAGTTAACAAGACACCATAGAGCGGAGATAGAACCCCATCATGAGCACATTCCGTTTCTGGTGGTCACCGAAGTCCTATCACTGCCCAAGTCTGCAGATGATTCTAAGCCACAGAAAAAGTTGATCTCTATGCCATAGAGTTCATCGCACTGAAAGAAGCGAGAAAAGCACCTTCCATGTCCAGAAATCCTTACAAGACTAAATCTTTGTTGTCCAGTTGTGTTTTCGTCCGTCCAACGACTTCACGGAGTGATGTTTCAACAGATTTAACTTTGGTATGCGTGTTGTTTTCATGAATGGGTTTTTGTATCAGTTCATTATTCCTAAACTACCTATCCACCAATCGCTGTAAACATTAAGTAGAAAAGAGGAGGTTTATATGTAGGTCGAAAACTTTTTGTCTGGTTATATCTAGGCTTTCCATAATTCGAAATAATTCAAGAAATGAACTTTTCTCCATAATCTTGGAACGTATCCGAAGATATGCGCAAGGTGATCTAGAGGAATTTCTCGTCCTTTCAGGGAGACCTGGTGTTTCAAATTTAGGAAAAAACCGATTTTCTATCGAATTTACTCGTTTATCACCACCTTTGCCACCAAGTTGTAATCTATCCACTGTCAAGGTCAGATTCTGATTTGTATTCGTATGAGTACCTTCCTATTACCATAGAGAACTCCGTTGAGTTAAGCGGTGTCGTAGTCATTTCCATTTCGATATTTTTTACTTCGAATAAATTTCTTGTACACTAAGTGAGAATTTTTACCAGTCGTGACTTTTTTAGGAAGTTTTCTTGTCATGTCCTCAGTCTACCCAGTTTCCTGATCCAACATTGTGTACCTGTTCGTTTATGCTTACTTAGAGGACTGCTTTGCAGGTGCCCTTTCAATTATTTCACACCAACTGATTTTAATTACTGAATATAGTAGTGACTGGTTAAGATGGATCCTATAAAGTTTCCAATCAGTGTTTCGTGGGTTTCAAAATTCACTAATTTCAGGTTTATCGCTAGTTCGAGAGAACAAGATGTAACCACGACATTTAGGACCATCCAATATTAAACTTTCCCATTCCATCTTGAACTTCAAATTCCGACAGCGGCAGGATGCTAAAGAAACACTTCTCCATCTCACTACGATTGGTGGTGTGAATGAACTCATTTATGACATGATGGAGTACAGAATTCATGGGGCGACCCTTCTTTCATGTGATTACTAGTAGCTAGCATGGAGCTATGTAATATGCAGACGGTTCTCCGTAAATCGAATCTATAGTCGTCCGTCCTCGATTTGGCTGTAATGGTGTTAGGTATAACGTAAATAAACAAACCACAAAAGTTGTGAAAGTGCCTTAAAATTTCACTTCAAAGATCATCTACATGGCATTGATCTATATCAGGATGTTTCATGCGAGATATAACTTGAAGAGGATGATAAAGTTCTTTAGTATGCTAGGTTAGTCAGCCCCTTATAAGCGTTAGTAAGCCCCTTTTTTGGTCTAAATATATTCAGTTTTCCAAGTCAGCAGTACGTATCTGTGAATTAGGATATAATCCTTGGTTACCATCATGGGAGTATTTCTGACATTGAGCGCGGTTCCAGCAAATTTTATAAAACAAAATACTTGGAAATATCTTGTATTGCACAACGGGTATTTATGATTTCAGATAATTTCTTTACTCGATCTATTTAGAAAATCAAAAATCTTTGTTACATGATAATAATGCTGTTACAATATTGTGTTAAAGTTGGCAACAGGCGAAGAGAATTTTAGAGTTCGAAAAGATGATGTTCAAATGCCTGTGATGCTTTAAATTCAGTGTGATTTAAGAATTTTAGCCGTAGTTGGTGTCTAAATCTTATTGTCGATATGGGGTTGCCCTCTGGGAACATTCAAGACTGAAGTAATTATCCTTGACCTAAACATGACACGTAACCACCGAACAAGTGTGGTCTCCATGTTATGTTTTGCAGCTGGAGAGATCATCGCACTGAAGCAAACGTAAACAAACGGGCGATATCTAGAAACGCTTTAAAATACCATCGGATTCTATCTTTTAATACCACATTTGACACCAAGTCTCTGCAACTTGGTAGTTGGTGTGAAGATTGATTTCCATCTATTATATTACAATTCTCATTAGAATCTCCAGGGTTTTCTGATTTGTACTCGTATGAGTTCCATTAGGTTTCTTTAGTGTTGTTCTGATAGTGACTTACTATTACCACAGAGAAAGAAGGTTATCCACTTCCTCGCAGATTGATTTCCCCTTCAATGGTTTTTCACTTCGGGTAAATTATTTGAAACTTCTAAAGAAAATTTCTTGTCTACTTTCTCAATCTGCCCAGTTTCACCAAGATGTCGCATTTCTTTAAAGCTTACTTAGAGAACTGCTCTTCCCATAGGTGCTGATTAGTGCTTCATGCAGCTCGTCAGTTGTCCTTTATATTCCTCCGCACTTTCTGATTTTGATTGTTAAAGATAGAAGTGACTCTGTAAGATAGTTAGGAGATGTAACGGTGATCTGAGAGGTTAGTGTCATCTAGGACCATCCAAGATGAGACTTTCCCACTTAGACTCCGCCAGGCAAGAGTAATATCAATTAGGTACAGAGGCATTATAAAAAAATCGAAAATAATTCACCATCTGATTACGATCGGTGTTGTAACTCATCTATATGAACCTGTTTTGGAGTGTAGAATGTATAGGACGGCCCATATTCCACGTTCGTGCATAGGCTGGCATGGAGCTATGCAATATGCAGACGGTTCTTCGTAAATCGAACTTATAGTTATACGTTCTTAAATTGGCTGTAATGGCGTAAGGTAGAGCATAAATAAACAAACCACGAGAATGGTGAAAGTGCCTTGAGCCCCAAAACAGATTGAGAGCCCGATGGTTTTTTATTTATTTATTTCTAAATAAGTCTACATATACGTCTTGACATTAAAAATGACGTAATAGTCAGACACATAAAATATTAATCAATTATAATTAAAATCAGGAAGAAGCAGTGTTGCTTCAATCTTCGGTTTAAGCTATTCTTTCTAGAAGTAAAATCGAACAGGTGATTTATCTGATTAAAGCTTTTGTACATCATGTTAATCGGTCCATAGAACCATAGTATGGACTACTGCGGGTACTTTATTTTGTAAATTTTCTATTATTGATGGTGCGTCAATGTGACCTAATAAAATATTACCAACAAACGAACACTTTAAAAGCTCACGTCTATTTTCCAGAGGTGCTATGTTGTTTTACAGCCATTCAGTAATGATGGTAACGGACAAGAACTTAACGGATGAGTATGAGAAATATTGTCTAAATTCCAGCAAAATTATGCTCAATGTTCATAACGTTTTGATGACTATGCGCCGTAGTTCTATTCAATCACAAGATTAGTAGTTTATAGAAATTTTAAATAAAGTAAAGTATGCTGGCTCAGTTATGTTATTCGAGCTTTAATAAAACATGTTTCAATAGACAGAAGTCAATTTAAACGATGGTTCCAAGAATATAAGGCCACATGTAACACCTGTAAAAAAATCTGTGCTAAGGAAGCGAAAAGAGCTTACAACAAGAAAGCTGCATAGGCTTTCGAGTTAAAAATCTCCGATCGCAACTTTTAGCAGATGGGCGCATCGGTTGCCAATATTACTAAACAATCTATTTCAGCATTGAAACGGGCAACGATGCTTTAGTGGTGGATCCATATTTGCAAGCCGACTTACTGGCAAACGTCTTCACTTCGAACTCGACCTTAGCTGTCCACGATACGCCTTCGTCAATTCCGTATTGTGGTTACATTATAGATCCTGTCAACATCTTGGAGAAAATTGTCTTCAGGAACCTGAAAGCCATGGACGTAAATAGCGCCATTGGACCTGACAGAATTCCTGTTCGAATATTGAAGGAGTTTGCCAGTGACTTGGCTCCAATATTAACTAAAATTATAAATATCCGAAAGCTTGGAAGAGTGCAATGGTGCAACCGGTCCTTAAACGTGGTTGTGACAAAACTGACCCTTTAAACTACCGCCAATATCAATTGTGTCAGCCGTGGCTAGTTTTTAAAAAAATGCATTAACCAACTACTGATGAATAATCTTGAGATTAATAAAATAATTTCAGATAAACAAATTGGCTTTCGTGTAAGCCGCTCCACAACCGATCTCTTGACGTATGTTGTAAACAAATGGAATCTCGACTTTGAGCACCACGGAGAATCCTTTGCAATCGCTTTGGATATATCCAAGGATTTCGACAAGGTTTGACATGATAATCTCATTTGTAAACTTGTGGCATACGGCTTGGATTCGACGACCACCAAATGGATAAAAAGCTTTCTCAAAGACCGAAAGATCAACGTTGTGCTAAATGGGAGATCATCAACGACACACTCCCCAAATACCGGAGGCCCTCAGGGATCAGTTTTGTCACTTACTTTGTTTTTGTTATACATGACTTGTTGGATAGCACTGTGAACCCTATCCACAGTTTTGCCGATGATGCAACATTGCACTCTTCTATTTCATTCGAGGTCGAGCCTACACCTTCAGAGTTAAACGGTAAACGGCTGGAAGTGGTAACTTCGCTTAATTCCGATTTGAGTACAATATTTGAGTGGGGAGTTAAAAATTAGGTCAAATTTAACGAGATAAAGACACAAATATGCACATTCTCGCGTAAAATAAGTCACAACGAATACCCTTTTGTGGTAAAAGGCCACGTTCTCGTGGGTTATGACTCAATTCGTCTGCTTGGTGTTCAGATTAGCAACAATTTAAAATGGAATCAACACATTATCGCATTGGCCAAATCAGCTTCACGTAAACTCGGGTTCCTCAATAGATGCAGTCGGTTTTTTAAATTACATCAGGTTCTCCAGATATATAAAAACTTTATAATACCGTGTATAGAATATTACTGTCAAGTTTGGGGTGGAGCATATGGCATTGCTCTCCAGTTGCATAAACGTATAGGTTAACGGTGAAGCTGTCGAGAAATCTCGAACTGAAGGTGCAAAGCGCGAATTTATTTATCGAACATCCAGGAAGTGTAATTCGTTATCCGGTTTGCACTTTCCGTTTAAGTATGAAATGTATAAGTTTAAGGCAGATATCAAACTTTACTTGAAGGACTGCGCGTTGGGTGCAGGAGCTCTGACAGTTACAAGGAGCTAAAACAGTCTAAAAGTCCGCCCTGCACCCAATTTCTAGAGGTCGATTGATAAAACGATATGTGGAGGCAATTTCATGTAAAAGTCGCTATTATATCTTGCTTCTTCAAACGTTAATGCTTCAAATTTGAAACAGGTATTCATTCGTTTCAAAACGCATTTCCAGAAAAGAAACTCGCACATACATGCATGGGTCCATGCTTCGAGAACTATTACCATATATCGATCGAGATCTTTCGAAACTATTTCCATTTCGAAGTGCTTGCCAAATCGTTTTGGCGTAGGTTGTACACTTCAATGAACACTACTAGAGTAAATGTATATTGTTATGTTGATAATGTTTAAACAATTTGATTTAAACTAAACAGCGAGCGTTGTTCTATAAATTGTACCGATCACGTTTTAATATCGTGATCGGGTTAAAAATATCGTCGCGGTTATAGTAAAATTTAAAACCCAATTTCCGTTTCATTTACATATAAATAATTTAAATTTAATTGGTTTTCTTTTTTGTTTATTAATTAATATTTCTACAATTATATAATTAAATGATTTTTACAATAAAATAAATATTAAAAAAGGAAATTAATGATTTGTAGTGTGTGTTTGTGTGTCTGTCGTGTCTTTTTGATTCCATATCGTGAGTTTGTGGTTTATACAATATAGCAGCGAGTAGAATAACCAATTCTGTGGATTTATGTAAACGTCCTTTTAAAGATTCTCAATGATTTATTTAAGTTTTAAATAATAATTATGTATGTATATATAATTTATATAATATTTTAATAAAATAATATCGAATTTTTATTACAACTTGCCTACAGTAACATTTTTTTTTTTTTTAAATCTTTGTTCAGTATCCTTATTGTTGCGCAAATCACATATCGATGGTATACCACCGATTCATTATAGGAGAAGGTAACAAAAAACAAAATATTTTGAGTTTCAATTTTGTGGCTATAAATATGTAGTTAGTAGTGTCGATATTAATTATCGTATAATTAGCTAGCTGTTTAGTTGGTAAGGCGGATTAGAAACTACAAAAATAACGCCAACATATTCGAAACTATATTAAACTCTTAAACGATCATTTGAACTGGGTCTTGAATGTACTTTTGGAAATATTGTAACCATTGTGCGCCTACAGCACCGTCTACGACACGATGATCGGCCGACAATGTAACTGTTATTACTTGAACCGATTTATAGCCAGTTTCCGATGTTTTATCCGGCACCATACGATTCTGCGTCGTTCCTATTGCTAATATACACGATTGTGGTGGATTTATGATGGCGCAGAAATTGGTTGTTCCAAACATTCCTAAATTCGATACACTAATGGTGCCACCTTGGAATTCATTCGGTTGAAGTTTACCTTCGCGCGCTTTAGCCGCAAGTATTTTAACATCCTTATTAATATCGACAACACCTTTTTGATCCGCATTGAATACGATTGGAGTTATTAGGCCGCGATCAGTTGACACAGCTACGGAAACATCAACATTATTGAATTGACGAATGTGGGTACCCATCCAATAGGAATTAGTTTCGGGTACTTTTTTCGATGCCATCGCAACAGCCTTGATTACAAAATCGTTAATAGATAATTTAACACCCTTCTTTTCAAGTTCCTTATTGAGTCGCGCCCGAAGTTTTACAATTTGATCAACTTCACAGTCCATACTTAAGTAGTAGTGTGGGATCGTATTTTTTGATTCAAGAAGACGTTTTGCGATTACACCGCGTATATTCGATACGGGGATATCGACGAATGTTGCTCCGGGTGCTGGTTTTGGAGGTGGTGATGGTGTTGGAGATCTAGCATGACCGCCACCTGGAGCTGCAGTTGCTGGTGCTGAAGCTGCCATTCCAGCTAAATCGCCAGATTTAATTGATCCATATAAACCGGTACCACGACCAGTAAGGCGCAATTTTTGCGATTCGGCTAATTTTTTGGCCATTGGCGAAGCGAATACACGATCGCCATACTTTTGCTCGACAGCAGTTTGTTGTTGCGGAACAGATGGTGCAGCTGGTTGCGGAGGTTGTGAGATAGCAGCTGGAGGAGGTGGTGAGGAGGCCACTGGTTGCGCTGCTGGAGCAGCCGGAGCAGGTGCTGCTGCACCCCCTATTATAAAAAATATATAGAAACTGGGACGCATCAGACGTGTTTTATAAACATACCTGTATCCTTGTAGTCCTTAAATGCAGCTACATCAGCTTGATTCTCAACAATTATACAAACCAAAGTACCAACTTTAACATCTTTTTTCCCAGCTTCAATCAAAATTTTGGCCAAATAACCTTCTTCGGGTGTTTCGAAACCCATTGTTGCCTTATCAGTTTCAATTTCAGCAAGTAAATCACCTAAAATTGAACAGTCGCACTATTACACACAAATAATATTATTAAACGCTGTATAAACAGCAAGTGCAGCTGTGTAATTTGAGCAGCCTTCCAACCACTTGTTTATCGCTAGTCTGAACGGTTTTCAGAATGTTAATCTAATGTTTACCTTCGTTTAATTTATCGCCTTCTTTCTTTTCCCAGCTGATAATAGTTCCCAATTCCATGGTAGGGCTAAGTGCTGGCAATAACACTTTCGAATGTGCAGGATATCCACTACAGTATTGTCTACATATATCAACTTTCCATATTGCTGGATTCCCCATACTTTTTATATTTGTTATGCATCTGAAATGCGTAAAGATTGTGTTAGATAATCAACGAATAGACACAAGTATATTTTCATTGAAAACAAGCAAAAGAAAATCTATTCGGCATTGACATTCACTTTATCACGACCCTGCAACGTGTTACATAAAATTTGCACTGAACACAATAAATGTTATTGTTGATTTTCTAATTTTCTGGCTAATTAACTTTTCATATATTAAATATAATGTATAGAAAAACAAATCGATGAAAATTTAACGCTTTAAAATGAAAATTTAAATAGTAAATCATGAGTGACATACAGGGTATTCCGCAAAAAAAACTTCACCGATTATGACGTTTGCCAATTGATTACACAATATAACCTCAAAAACTAAGAAAATTAACTTTTAGCAAATTGAAAAACATTATTTAATTTACCGTTTTGGTTGAATTTTACGTAAACATTCATTACTTAAACAGCGAATTACATTCCATTTAGCAGCCCTTTGAAATGTTCCACGCAAAATATTTTCATTTCGCACAACAATCGTTCGTAGCATTTTTCTATTTGTTTATAAAACTCGCTTAAATTAACTTTTGAATCAATTAATTAATAAATTACAATTATGTATTTATAATAATAATAATAATGATTTAATTATTAAATTAAATTGCAATTCGCGAAGGTATTTAAAAAATATTCAACCACTACTAAATTCTTTCGGATGTTACGACCTTAAATTTACTGCGATACTCGATAGGTCATTAAAAAATTTAGTGGTGCCATAGTATCGAATTAAATGGTATAAAATATAGGTTACTTGAATAGTATAAAAAGGTTTGGTTCTCAACTGTGTAGTATATAGTTTCGATAATTTTTCGTGATTGTCAAAATACAAGCAGCACTAGTTCATTGTTTTAACGAGAGCGTATTTAAAATTATTTAGCAGCTATATGGCTAAACAATTAAAAAAATCAAAAAGTACAAGCGAAATACGTACAGAAAATGGTATTCTTAATTATGCACACGGTGATACGTATAATGGGGACTATTCAGTGAATGTAAAGCTTAGACAAATTGAACGCAATGGTAAGTTTTCGAACTATATACATAACTAGTTTATATGCTAATCGATATAGCGCTACCGATTTGTAGCTGTGATCTACTTTATCGACACATATGTAAAGTAAAATGTGTAAATATTGATTTTTAAATTCTGTAAAAGCAAATTTAGATTTCACATGGATTTGAATTACATGATTTTGATATGGGTATAATTAGGCGCAAGCACTTGAATGATAAAGTAGATTAGTTCTTATAATTCGCCATAATCGTATGAACGTTTCACAATAAGCCAAGCTTAGTGCATGTATTTTTTTTACGGCTTCTACAGGCCATTATTAGCCCGTAACGTGTCAACATTCTGACTCCAACGGTTTCCATCACGAGCCAGCTCTTCATACCGGAAGATGCCAGATCGTTCTCTACGCTGTGGAGTCAAAGTCACCGACAGCGACCTCTTCGTGTACCGAAAGGCGGCTCCCCCTTCAATGATCGCTGTATCATTCGGTTCCGATTTGCACGCAGAACGTGACCAAGCCAGCGTACTCGCTGTCCTTTAATTTGATGCACGATACCAGGAATTTGCATTAAACTCCTGATCTCGTGGTTGAAACGAACTCGGTATGTACCATCAACGTCGCGTGTTGGGCCATATATCATACGCATGATTCTTCTCTCGAATGTTAAAAGCCATCTTTCGTACTCATCCGTCAAGATCCAACTCTCACATTCATAGCAGATTTTAGAAGTGGAAGTATAGAGGATATAAATCCCGATTACCAGGGGCAAGATGAACATTGATATCTTCAACACTATTATCGTGAGTAATGAGACATTCAAGATACTTGAATCTCATCACTCCTTTAAATGTGTGGTTACCATTACTGAAATCATTTGCGTCTTGCTCTTGAAAACCAGAGATCAGATATTTGGTTTTGGACTCGTTGATTTTGAGACAAACGGAAACTGAACACTGTTCCAGTGGATCAAGTATCTCTTTCACTTGATTGGACTGTCGATTGTTGATTGGATTGTCGGAATAAGATATTGTCTTAAGGTGTTTCAATTTTACGAAGGATGTATTCCAACATGAGTTAGAAAATTTAGGAGAATACCGCACCGGTTGTCCTACTTAAACGAGTCCAAGTCGTCATTTTTTTCCCAGTCACTCAGGCTCGATTTGGTCCATTGTGAAATCTCTTCTCAGACATGCACTCTCAGTCCAGAAATCTGTTAATTCTTTTTATGAAGTCGAAGATATCTGGTATCCTCAATGGATTATCAAATGGGAATAGTGTGCACAAAAAGTTCTCAACAGTTTCTTCTTCTCCTCTTCCACACTGTTCACAGTTTGCGTTGCTCCGAATTTTCATTCGGAACATATAACTATTCAGGGAACAATGCCCTGTGAGAATGTCTAGCAAGATCCTCAAAGTCCCTAATAATTTAAAAAGGACAGAGATCTTTGCTGATTTGCTGATTCATTTATCCTAAGAAGATTTTTGATAGTCGAAAAGGGATGAGGTTATCTCATCTCTTGTATGGCAGATCACCAAAGTGATACTTGATATCTCTCGCAATTTACTATGTTCGTTATACGTTGATGTCATTTCTAAGATATTAAGATCTCGCATTACTCGTACTAACGTGTAGTTAGCAATACTGAAAACCATTGATTCATAGTCTCTTAAACTACAAGTATGGTCAAATATTTATTTATCGATTAATTGGTTTTGAAAGTAACAGAAGCTAAATATTGTTCCAGTGCCACTTGATCCAAGCATCTGATTCTATAACATTTATATATAAAAATTACGAATTGTATTAGAAGATCAAAAATATCGGGGATAACACAGATTATTGTTGAACACAAGAGGTGTAAAGGTTCTCGATGGTTTGATGAATTATACTGCCTCTATATGTTTTCATTTTTTATTACAATCTCTCTCTCACTCTCTCTCTCTCTCTCTCTCTCTCTCTCTCTCGGTTTGTTAAGTCATAGTCGACATAGAATAGTAATGTAGTTCAAAAGAATCATCCGTACTGACACAACTTGATCAGTGTCTGACTGATTTGAACAAAATCCTTCTTGGTAATTCTGCCTGAAAATCCTTGTTGATATTCTCCCTGAAGAAGTGATCCCAGTAAACTAATTTAAATTATATAGTATATGCATTGCTGAGGAGGAGAACTCTATTTTAAAAATGCATATTTCTCCGCAGCCACTTTCTATTTCTAAAAGCTGAATAATTTTCCACATAATCACAAATTTCTCTCATTTCATTGCGACTTACCAAAGTATACCAATATAATCTGCATATACAAACCCTGGATTCCTAAGTTTCACGTTTACAAATAGTATACATATTCCTAGATTATATTAAAAGTATCAAGCACAACTTTCTTGAATTAGAGTTTTTCGAGTCCTATGCTATGGGCCAAAAATAGATAAAAAACAAACGAATTAATAACTGTATTATTATTTTACTGTAGGTACTGGCTCCTACACAACCTGGGATGGACATGTATATTCTGGACAGTGGGTAAACGATATTTTAACAGACGATGCCGACGTTGAAATACAATATCCTGATCAAAGCACTTTTGTTGGTACCGTTTCACCCGAAATGCAATATATTACTGGGACATACTCATTTCCAAATGAATCAAAAATCATTGGTGATTTCAAAAATAATACACCAGTTGAATCCAGAACTGAATTTATCGATAAAACCAATAAAAAATGGAATATGATAGTCAATGAGACTGAGTTAATTTTGAAACCACAAAATAATTTCTTTGATTATATTCCTAGTGAACCATCGGAATCATCATCATCTGATGATGAGGATGGAATCGGTGAAAATGAAGAAAACGAAGAAGAGGAACCACAAGAAAATGAAAAACCAAAAGAAAAGAATAATAATAAAACTAAATAAAATATATTTTGGTCATAAAAGCTGTTCTAATTGAATTAACTAAATTAAAATAAATTTTTGTTTAATAATATTCGTAATATGTTATAAGTAAGTATATAAGTTATATATTTTTGCGAATCTTATGAGTTTAAGGTGGTTTAAATTGATTACTCTCCCATTTCCACCTTCTTTGAATAAAACGTTTTTCTTTTTACAATTATTTCATAACGGTAAGCTGATGCATATGTTGTCTTAAATCACCAGTATTCTATAATTTATTCTCAACTCAGTGCATGTACGAGTATACATGCAGTGTATACAATGCGGATATTACAAAAATATCGAATATAGAGGCTGTGAAGTTTGGTAGACAGAATTGATTACCGATATAAAACTTTCAAATATTGAATTTAGTCAAATTCATAAAACGTAATAAGCGATGATGTAAGTTAAAAAAAAACTATATAAGTGCTGTCCTGTGCGAGAGCTCTATTCAATGAAAATGTGGCAATGAAATATAAAGTAAACGTTAATAATGCGATTGTACGATTTGATCGATTATGTGCTATGAGGTTACACCGATTGAAATGGGTATACATAATATATATAAATAAGATTTGCACTTAATTTGGTAATGAGTTAAAATGTCTCAAGTTACAAATTAATTGAATTTCTATAAAAAGAATAAGCAAACATTTCAAATTTATTATTTGTTAAATGAAAATTTGAATGGAGGCGAAACTTTATTGGCATCCATTTATCATATTTTCAGTTTAAAAATCATGGGATTATCTAAATCTATTACTATGCGAGATTATTGAACTATGAGTATATATACGGGTTATTGCTATATACTCGTGCATATAAAGTAGCTAGTCATGGCTATTTTGGAAAATAGATCATTACATTCACCAATATTACATACAACTGTATAATGACATAATAATTGATACTTAGTAAAATTCTAGATTCTACAGATACAGTAAATTAGCATAAATTTAATTGAATTGAGAACATAATCAGACATAAACATATATACAATGGACATCTAAGCCCACCACGGCAACATATTCGGCATTACCGCAACAGTAAAGGACACTAGTCAAGCAATAATAAGAAAACGATACTAATTAAAACTTTCGATGCGATGTAGGGTTACTTTTACAAACTAATGATATTTCGAACAAACTTAACCAATAAAACATTTTGAATCGACTACTTTCTGTCAGTGAACAGTTGTAAATAAGTACCACAGCCAGTATCAGATTTCGATGCAAAGCTTGTATTGAAATTATTAATGATTCAAATTTCAACTATTTCAGCATTAGATCTTAACTAATCAGCATCAAAATTAGCTGGTACTGTTTATTAACGATGTAAATATATTCTTTTGATGTAAATTATATCGAAACCAAATTCGATGTAGCTTCTGGTTTCCTGACTCTATAGGTCTTCTTACCAACAGCTATACAAAAATTTTAAGAGAAACTCCAAATTTTCAATCTATTTTATATAGTGTTGATAGAACAACTACAATGCATTGGTTTTTAGCGGGATATTGTTCGATGTAATATACCTGTCCCACGGTTTCAAGACCGTTGACAACGCATTTTTCCAACAATGCCATACCAATACTGAAAAACTTAAAAACAAAAACATTGCTATTACTATTTATAAACTTGGTCTATACTGGAACAGAGTTCAGCTTCCGTTGGCCTCTGGTTTTCGGGACCAAGACGCAATTGATTTCAACAGTGATAATCACACGTTTGAAGGAGTGATGAGATTCAAGTATCTTGGATCTCTTATTACTCACGATTATAGTGTGGGAGAGGATATCAAGGTTCACCATGCTGCTGGCAATCGGGCCTTATATCCCTACGTCCACTTCTGAAATCAAAACATCTTGCAAATACGGATAAACTGAAATTGTAAAGAGTGTTGATCAGACCCGTTGTCGTGTATGGATGTGAAAATTGGACCTTGGCAGATGAATACGAAAGATGGCTTCTAACATTCGAGGGAAAAATCATGCGTGTGAGATATGGCCGAAAACGCCACATTGATGTCACATATCGAGTTCTTTTAAACTTCGAGGTCAGGAATTTAATGTGAATTCTTGATATCGTGCGCATGAAATCAAACGATAACAAGTACGCTGGCTCGGTCACGTTCTATGTACTAATCTGACACGAATTATACAGTGATCTTTGAAGGTAGAGCCTCCTCTCGGTAGGCAAAGATGTTACTTTGAGGTTACGGCGACGATGGCTCCACGGCGTAGAGAGCAGCCTATAGCATCATTTAATTGCTTGCAACAGTATGATGAGCTGGCTGATGATCGAAACCGATGGAGTCAGAATGTTGACACGGTACGGGCCAACAATGGACTGTAAATGCCGTCACAAAAAAAACGGTTTACATATGAAAATATTTCGATTCAATACCACAGTGTTAACCTTTAAAATACTGAAAAGTTGTACATAGCCAATTTAATTTCGAAATGGCGGAAAATTGATTCAAATTTTTCCAAATAACGGACATTTCCATTTATTCAAGTGAATTGATTATACATATTAAATCTAAACAGTTCAATCTGCAACAAAATTGAACCATATATTATTTTATTTCACAAAAGGTGAATTAAAACATAAAATTATGAAGCTTATGAAAATATACAGTTACCATAGTCAATATCAACCCGGAACTTAATAAATCAATAACCTTTGAAATCATTGTTTTTATGTAAATTTTGGAATCAGACATATAGCTATAGTCAATCAGACATTTCGATGACTTTGTACAAGGTTTTGTCTATTGATAAACTATTGTCGCCGGTCGATTCTTGCCGTTGACAAAAAATTAACAATTACCGGATGACATAAAAAGCGATTGTGTGTAAAGCATTCGATGGGTTGGATCACTTTCAGTGTGAACCAATACGTATATAAAATGGTTTGTAAGGTCTCAGGTGAGACGCGGCTAGGACCCTGTTCGGCCTTTAAACCATAAATTGTTATCTATTGATTAAAGGAATATTTAACCACTGTGTCAGGTTATTATTATTCAACGAGATTCATTAGAGATTTGCTCTCTCTATATCTGTAGACTTGAAATTTAACGTTTTTTGGAACAAAGGTATGGAATGGTGCGGTAGTTTTCAACTGACATAAATGAAGCATAAAACAATGTATTTAAGATCTCATTAATGAATTCGAAAAAATCACGACAGAAAAA
This sequence comes from Tipula lateralis, assembly GCA_963932295.1. Taxonomy (NCBI): domain Eukaryota; kingdom Metazoa; phylum Arthropoda; class Insecta; order Diptera; family Tipulidae; genus Tipula; species Tipula lateralis. The sequence goes on along the minus strand of OZ010736.1, from coordinate 189,977,128 downwards.
AAGCAGAGAAATAATAAGATTGTGCAGGTTACGTAGACAATTTAAATAGGCAACTGTCAGTTTTGTTTATGTAATATACTAAGTTTAAGTAAACAATATATTGTTTATACTTTGATTTAGTTTTATATAATATAAATAGTTTTATGTAAGAAATCGTGTTAAAATTAAGGTTCAATATTACGAGTAGCGGTGGGAATTCTTGACCGTATTCTTTATAATCTGTCTGTCAAATCACTACCAACTCATTCGCGGTTCGCCTATTTACATGCTACTTTTCACCATTACATAGCCGAATCGAGGACTTACAGCTATAAGTCCGATATGTAGAACTATCTACACGTTGCATAACTCCATGTCAGCCTGTAGTACTGACATAGAAGATGGGCCGGCCAATTCTGCACTCCGCAACAGCGAGTCATAGATAAAAAACTTTATAATTATATTTTACATAGAAACTCAATAAGCTTTATAGTAAATTATTTTGCCTGTTAAATCTATATATATATACACATATATAAGTTCAAACTTAATTCCTTGTAAGTATAGACTAACGTATATAGACTTTAAATTCAATGTAGTTGATAAGTGTTTTTAGTTCCTCAAATATGAAACTATATCATTCAATTATACTATGAGGACGTTGATTTCATTGTTTCGAAATTGTAATCGTATATTTGTAAAACTTAAAAATCTTCGATTCATATGGCTTTAAATTATTACAAGGTGATCCGATTTTCAAAGTGTCTGCAGGGGAGGACATTTACTTAAACTAAAGAACGGAACATTTAATGCTCAATTATGAATCTTGAAAAGTTATCCAAAGTGGATCTACAAATTATGATTTTTAAAGTTTGTACAATTTGATTTGTCCGATTAGTTCCTCCAAGAAATAAAACGTCATTTTATTTTGTGTTTCGACTTGAAGTATCAAGTTCTTAGGATATTATACTCAAAACTAATACGTACTTAACTCTGACTTGAAACGACTCCCAATATATACATACCGGGTATATATGATTATTAAGCACGCTATATGATTAATACTTAAAAGCTTTTTACAAAACTCCAACAAGGAGCGTTTAGTTAAAATAAGTAAGAAGATATTTAGTCTACTTAGTTGTCTATATAAAATGGAAGGGTTTTCAAATAGTTAGTTTAAAAAGATATCCTATACCTCCTTCAATATTTCCTCTATGGTGATGTTGTCTTATTTGGTATGTTTGAGGAAAATATGACTATGTATTCTAAAAAGATGTTTCAATACTTGCACTCGTTTTATTTTCGGAATATTTGATCATATTTCACCCTTTACTGCGCTGTTCTTGGTTATATTTTAACTTGTTTTTCGGGGCTTGCGTTGTTATGAGGAAACTACTCAAAACTAAATAACCAATATAGGTAGAAACTTTAATTGTAAGAATTTTTTAACTCCATTGTATATCAGCTTGTACACAAAATGAAATATTTGTTCCTGGTAGATTTATTAAGTAAAAAAATTAAGAAATGATTCGCATTGTCAACATCTGGGGCAACGAAATTATGGCGATATAAGTTGAAATCTTTGATTCAATATCTCAAATTTATGAAGTTCATTTCGACGGTGAACACTTTTACTTCGTTTAGAATTATATATCCAGTTATTGGAACGAAATGTTATCAATCACGATGGCATACGCTACGAATCTTAAAAGAATCAGGGTGTCAATGCGAAGCATATTCGATTTGGATTGTAATGGTGTAAGGTTACTAGTCAAAAGTAAAAAATTAAGAAAATTATTATAATGTTCACGCGCGGGCTTTTGTTTCTAAAAAAACTCTTTAAAAAAGTATTAAGGGTTCTAATCTTCCAACGAACAATTAAGTTATTGTATAATGCAGGAGAAAGTAAAGGAAGACTTTGGATTGATTATATATATAGTAATGATCAAAATGCAATCCTAAGTTCTGATAGCAATAATTTTGCTCATTATATTGAGAGGGGTACTATTGACCCATCTCAATAGTATTATCGCTTGGAGTGGTATATACATACAAAAAAGACTGAATCTTTAATATAATCCAGCTGCATAACAATTAAATAGAGTACTCTATTCACTATCTCCTTAAGTATAGTACAAAAATATCTTAATATTTCTGTTTGTTCACTTGCAAACTAGCCGCGACCAGTCTGGAACTTGGTAATCACAAAATCTGGTTGGTGCCAGTTGATATGGCTTGTACAAAGAACAATACACCGGACAAACCGGTATAGAACATATTCTTGAGGTTAGTGCAAAATCGATGTGATAGTGGGATGCGATGCAAAACCATATCTCACAATCAGGAAAAACAATTACATCAACGAAATTCAATTAGTCAATTTATGAGCACACTTAAAGGAGGAAAATTCTATAGATGTAATTTTGCCTCCCACTTTGAAAATTACTATTTTTCTAGTTATCCAGAAACTAGTCGCTAAATCCTAGTCGCTTAGAATTTTTAGGAGGAGATGAAGTAGTGAGTGATAATAGTGAACTCTACAATTTCTGGGCGTGACTGATCTAGTTAAACTTTTAATAAAGCTCAAAATGGGCACCGGGACTTAAACTTTTATAAGAAATACTTGAAAATATTTAAAAGGAACTCTTTTGATATAGATATTCTTTTGATATAGATACTCACATACTCTGGTTCGAGCACATGATGTATACCTATATACGATTTTGGATGTGATGCAAAACACCTCATCCTTAAAACAGAGATGGTGTTATTTACGGGAAAATTCAAATTCTATGTACTGCACTAGATTTTTTTAAGAAAGATATTTCTGTGCCCTCCTTTATATAGTAAGCTTATATTTTGAAATCAATAATTTTTGAGTACATAGTGGAATGTAATAAATAAATTTGGCTTCCAGATGAGCTTTTCCTTCTTAATTCAAATTATAAACATTAAATTAAAAAATAAAATAAATAAATAAAATAATTAGCTTGGTTAATACTAATTTATTATTTATAGTAAGAAAATTATACAAAACAAAATTTTAATATGAGCCAAAGGAGGAAATTAAGAACTAATTCCACAAAGGATAAACAAAAATGGACAATTTTTTAGGATTTTTTTAGAGGATGTCTAGTTAGCTTATTTAAGGTCACGTGACTTATTGCAGTATGTTTTTGATTTAAGCCTGATTTCCATTATGAAAAAAATTACTGAATATTTAGTATTTTTTACTGAAAAAAAGCGAGAAAAAATCAAAACTACCATTAGAGTGACAGAGATCGTTTTTTATGTTTTTCTTTTTTTTACAGTGGATATATTTTGACAGATGCTTATAACATAACCAATAAATTTCAAATTTTTTTTTGTTTTTGTAAAAAAAGACAAAAAACACTTTGAATCTACAACAATAAATTAAAAAAACAACTTACATAATTATTCATTGAATAATTAATAATGCATATAATAGTTCATTGAATGACAGAAAACGAAATGTTAAAATTATTAATTGACCATAAAATTCTTCATAATGATATGACGTCGAAGGATTACAAACGATTTCTCATTCATATACATTTTTCCTATAAAATATTTTCCAATACTGAATAAATCTACTTCTCTTGATATATTTTGTCAGAACTGCTATAATAATTTTCTCAGTAACCATAAAAATTTATCCACTACTGAAAATATTTTATATACTGGAAATGTTGTTTATTTCTCTCGCACTTTAAGAAAAATTATATTTTTATCCTCCTTTGACTATTTTGTTAGTATATTTTTCATAATGGAAATCAGGCTTTAAGTTTATAATATTTTATACCCAATAAAATAGTATTTTTGAAGCTAAAATCCGAAGCGTCTGACATGACAAGTAATTAATGGATTTAGTATGTTGATGGTTAACTACTTCTATAATTGTATGCACGTTGTTGTAGTCAATTATCACAGAAATGTTTGACTTTCCCAAGAAAACAAAAAGCTCAAATCTATAACTCGAATTAATGTTTTAGTTTAAATTGTTTTATTGTTTGATCTGGCATAAGTTACAAATCTAGTCATAGTCTAAAAAAACAAATTAGAAGGAAGTAATATATATATATATATATATATATATATATATATATATATATATATATATATATATATATATATATATATATATATATATATATATATATATATATATATATATATATATATATATATGTAGATAAGAAATATTATAACCGGGGATTAGAAAAGCGTCTTAAGTGTAACCTATCTAACATACAAAATACAAATCGAAGTGGTAAGAAACTAGTCAATATATAGTGAAAGTTAACCAAAATCTTCGGTAATGTTATGCAGAATTTCCGTCTCGTGGTATATACACAAATTGCCAATAGTTCCTTTATTCCGATGTATACATACTTATGTACATTATACTCGCGTATAGATTTTATAAGAAACATAAAAACTTGGGTTCTTGTTTATTTATTTATTTTATTTTTTGTTATTTTTATATTCACACTTTTATGTGTTGTAAATTGCAAGATACATGTTTTTATATGATTTTTTTATTTTAATTTATTTAACAGATTTAATTTGGTTCGAAAATGCTGTTTTTATGTATATTTTTGGTTTTCGTGTTACATATACTCGTATATAAATATAAACCAAAAAATAAATAAATAAATAAATAAATTAACAAGAAAATATTGTATATAAGCTATAAATAAGTGATTAATGAATGAAAATTAACATTTATCCTTTAAGTCGCGCAGCAAACCACTTTCAACAGACAAGGATACGCGCCTTATCTCTTATATACACATTTTATTGTATAAACAACCCAATTTGTTACACTTTAATTGATTCGAAATGGAATTAGGAAAACACCTTTCATTCAACAAGAATGTACATATATTAGATAGATAGATAGATCGTTCGTTCGTTCGTTACAAATAGAAATAAAAAATCTGTTATCTTTATTAGTGACTAGAAATTTTTGTTGTTATTGTATTATATAAATTATTGAGGTTTAAAACAAACACAAGACCAACCAACAAACAAAAAATTCTTGTTTCTTAACATTATGCTTTTGTTGCTTTATTAAGTTTTTTTTGTTGTTAGATATTTCTTCTTTTAGCTTTTTGTTTGGACGCACACGAATAATTTCTTTTAATTTGAAGCGATCATCTCATCATGTATACACACACATATATATGTAGGATGATTCCTGTGAAATTATATTTTGTACCTGAAGATAAGGAAAATCCGGGGATAGTATATGTATATCCTATATGTATATAAAAACTAACGTGCATTTGTCAACTTGTTAAAACGTCTTATGTGTACATATGTACATATATTTCCACTTCGTCGTTTTACGATATTTATTTATTTTTAATGAAGATCCTAGTGTTGTTAATTTTAAGAATGATTCTTATCTCGGTTTTTTTTCCTATATTTTTGAGTTTGGTGTATATATTCGTTATCATGAAAGTGTCGCACTTTCTATACTTATACTATCTATGAAATACTTTAAAATATTTTGAAAGGTGATATCTTTCTTGGTGTTTGTCTATACATTATATATTTTCATTCACAATTTGTATTTTATTTTTATTTTATTAATATATGTTTCGAACTGATAATGATATCATACGATATATAGTCTTTGGGTGGTAGATGATTATATACATGTTTGTGATAAACTAGTAATAAATATCGAATTTATTGAGCATAGGCATGGGAAATATTATTTAACTTTGTTCTATATTCGTTATATATGCGTGTATATGAACTAGTGGATACGCTATCTATCATCTTGTTGATCAGTATTTTTCATTCATGAATGCTTTATTGTTTCGTTTTGAAACATAACCTTAATCATGGTTGCCACTAAACTTTCTTTGTTGTTCAAAATTTTCTATATACTTAACTATGATGATATACTAAATGTCCGTTTCCTGAATGCAAGGGTGATTATTTTACAATTCACTTATTTTATCTCACTCAAGGACTTCTGATGTACTTACAATGTACTTATAATTCGATAGACAGAAGGAGCTTTATGAAAATATTTAAAACAAACTGAAATGAATGAGAGAATTTTTTGCTTTCACAGACTGGATTAGGTTGCAAATATATGGATCAACAGAAGCTAAGGGCTTAAATACCATCCTTTATGTATCGATCGTACTGTTTCATCAATCGAGTTGAGACCTGAAACTCAGAACTTACTATATATATATATATATATATATATATATATATATATATATACATATATATATATATATATATATATATATATATATATATATATATATATATATATATATTTGAGTATATTTGATAGCTGGTAATGAGATCTTTCGTCACCGATATAATTTTTATATGTTGTCTCTTTGAATCACAACATATTACATCATAAAGTCTTACATTGTATAAAGTCTAACGTTAAGGCATAACTGAATGTCAATAAAATATGAAAGAAATTTAATTTCGACATAGTCTTTAAAGTTGCTAGCGGGAAGTACAAAAACATAACATACACACCTATTAAAATAATAAACAGTCAATTATTTCTTATTAAAATGTGTATGTACCTTGTTGTACATAATTATAAAAGAACACACAGAATTATTTTCAACATTCCAATTACATAGTGAGGAAAGTATGTACTGTATGTTTGAGTCATATATTTTGAAAATTTGGTTTCCGCTATGGAAATTTGACTCCATTTTTCCATGGACGTATAATATATATTTTTCATTATTATCGGGGAAAATTTAACTGTTTCGGAAGCTATTCAACAATTAGCTGTGTACTGGTGAAATTGTAGATTACCATTTATTTATTTATTTAGTATAAATTGTTAATTGGACCGAACCACACATCATGCACCACCTACAATGATAATTATCGGCAACAGAATTTTCGTTTTCTTGAAGAAAATTTTTGTTCCAAACACTTCGCATATACAATCATTTGATACTTCTTGTCAGGTTTCTGTAATATTTTCAATTGCATTCATTATCGCATGTAAAAATTGTTTTATTTATTTATTTATTTATATACGAACAACAATAATTGAGTAAACTTCACAAATCTGATTTTGAGCTTTAAGCTCATTTGTAAACAGATTTGTCGCCCATGGATTCCTAACGTGTTGTTGCCTTGCATCAACTTTCGCCTTCCTGATTTACTAATCCAGTATTACCGCAGTTAAATCCATTATTGATACATACATCTACCCAGTTTTAAAAGTGGTTATGGATTTTGAAAAGTAAAGTGGCTGCGGTACCAATCTTTGAATCCATATAATTACAGACTCTATATGTAATTTGTATACAAAAATTTAGCACAAATTTTTAAGAATTAAATATTCTAAGCAATAATTTCAACCAAATTTAAAATTTAACCAACATTCAAAATGTGTCGTATTTATTAAAAATATAGCTTCCGAAGGTAAGTTGCAAGTTCAGATACATTTTTTGGATGCATTGGATATGGTAAGAAACTCAGGCGATAAACTTTAACCGCTGGAAAGGAATAATTCACACACCAATGCTCATAAATGGTAGCCGTAATCCAAACTTTAAAATTTAGACATCAAAATCAGTATAAGTTATCCTTATATTGTCTCTTCATTGCTCGAGGGGTTTTCGAGTGATACATCAATAACCATTTTAATTTAAAATTTCTTGAAGCGTTTTCACATAGTAAAAATGTAAGCCGATCTTTGGCCGCTTTGAATCAAGGAGAACACTCTTGGAGAGCACTATAACGTCTTGGAGAGCACTATATCAATATTATTTTTTTGGATAAGCAAAATGAGCGTTATAACGAAATCGTTGTAAGAGGGAGCGTTGTATGAGATGATACTTATTAAAAATAGCAATTAGTATCAACATTTTGTCAAGGTTTTATAGCAAATTCTCAACCAAAACTGCTCAATAAAAACTAGAAATAGCACAAGCAGAAAACTCTAAGAGTTGATTTCTGAGCTATGTTTCATGTACTGCACCATAATGTCGGCTATCATCTTTCAAAATCGTGTCCCATTGACCAGACCAAATAACACACGTGATATATAGTTAAATTTTATGCCTTTACGCCCATGTTAGGCAGAAAAGATTTCTATTATTATAGATAGTTTGTCAAACTATCAATAAAACTTGTCTTTATATAAAGGAGAATACAGATTTAAAAACATTGCAACCTCGTTGGAATCATGTTTGTTTGTTTCTATATTTACAATCTCTTTTTCGGGCTTAAGTCACTTCCAAATCTTGACATTACAGCCAAATCGAAAAAGTGCGGTTATAAAGCTCCATGTTAGCATATAGTACTAACATGGGAGATAAGCCGGCCCATGAATTTTGCTTTTAGAGAGAAGGGTTCATAGATGTGTTCGTTCACGCCACCGACCGTAATCAAATATTTGGATAATATATAGATTGAAATAGGTTTTGATTTTATTAACAACCTTGATGTTGGAAGTGACAATTTATTAAGAGTAACGGAAGAGTCATGTGCTGGGTGATTATAAACAAAACAAAAATTCCAAGAATATAAAAATACGGTGATGATTATACTGCGTATATATTATGTATAATCTACGAAGTTATAATCTTCTCATTAATTGTCTTATCATTTTCATAATTAATTTTAATTTTGTTAAGAAAATATATTTTGTTTTGTTGTTTAAATACCTTACCTAGTTTAAGACGATATATTATATAGCTATGTACATACAATATAAGGAGAAAAAAAATATAAGATGTACGATTACACTATACATAAATGAATTTGTCTTAATAATATTTTGTATTCATTTAGAGATCATTAAAATTGATCATAAAATTAATTTTCATTGGAAGAATATTTTTATGTCTGTTGTTTAATCTAGCGCCAATAATTTTAATTCAAAGGTGGAGCTTGAATTCTTTAATTTTTAGATTCATTTTGGTTTTTTTTTACGATTCTTATTTATTTATTTCGTTAAGAAATAAAATTATAATAAACTCCGCCTAAAGTGACTTAACTTAAGTCACTACTGTTCAATTCCCACGATTTTTTTTCTTTATTTTCTTTCTTATGTATATATACATACTTTATATAGGTATGTATGTATATGTGGATATACATTATTATTTGGTGTTTTGTTTTCTTATTATATTATTTGTGTGTAGAGAGAATTCCAAAGAAAAGAATGTATAAACAATCTCACGCTTGAGAGCACGATCATTTCTTATGTACATACATACATGCATACATAATACAACTTGCAATGATGAAAAAAAAAATTTTCTTTTACGACATGTAGAATATTCCAATTCTTCGGTTAGCGATCGCGTTTTATTATTATATGTTGTGATTTCAAGATTTTCTTCTACGTTTACGTATATATATGTATGGTATATATGGTATGAGTGCTGTGTGCATACCAATAATCGACAATGATTAGCTTTAGGGCATAATTTTATGTATTTCGGCATACATGTTTTGCACTATACCATATATACAACTGTAGATAGATCGATGTATCTATCGTGTATATAGCGTATCATCGTTTGTTGATAACCAATTAAGTTTGAACGCGAATAGTGTCAAAATTATTATCAATTACATAAATTTTATGCGAAAGACTAATTGAATACTAAAATATTTTATGAACTAACATTTAAAAATCAACATGACTTTAGAGAAAATTGCATATCTGGAATTGTATGTTGTTTGAATGAATTGAAGACGTAGACTACATGGAGTTTTCGATCAACTCGCAAAGAGTTGATGTTTCATATTTCTTATAATATTGTTCCAATTGACGTTGTAACTTTAGCTTCCAAATTGAATCACATCAAGCAGAAAGCTCATCGAACTATTTTCTGTTTAATGATTTGTATGGGACGCCATGTACCATTGCTATATCCAGATTCTTCAGCCATATATACTTAGATAGATATTTATGCAAGTTGCTTGTAACCAATATTTTGTTTATTTATCACGCATCATGCTCCAATATTATCAAAATGTAGTGAACTAAAAAAAATATTCTAACACACTCCTATTGTACCTATATCTAAGATATATACACTTATTTGAATTATAATTTTGAGAGAGTGTCAGAATAGTGTGGCCAGCCCGACGGTATAAGAGGGCTCTTATTAAGTCTTATAAATATAAAGAAAACACTTCGTAAAGAAAAATGGTCAATCAATTTTTATTTATTCCCAAGATCCATATCGAAGATTGAAAAACTATTATCAAGAGCTGCATGCATGCAGATGAGCAGCAAACAAATTGTATCAACAATTTCCATCAAACACTCAACGAAAACGACAATAATAACGAGCCTTTGGTTCCTTTAACTTAATATACTTGTCGTTTAATTTCGGCCGACCATTGAGTTTTCGATGACGAACTGTTTAATAAGTCAAATGTTGTATCAAATTTGTATAGGTTTCGCTTTTATTTACATGTAAAAAATTTTTTTTTACTAGTAAATAGCGTAAATTACTTAAAAGGTAAACTACATGAAAACAACGAAGACAACACGATTCGCAGTGCCATTTGTTTTAATAGTGCAAAACACTATCGACTTTCAGTTTAATCGTTAACATAAATAAATGCATATTTGCAAAATCAACTATAGTTTTTATAGTTGAATAAATATAAAGAGGAACTTCTTATATGAACCGAAGTTGCATATAAACTAAAAATTTCCAAATATTTCTGAGTTATTTGGTGATAGCAAACGAAATAGGATAAACATATATTTTTTATTTCGTTTTCTCTTTCGAACATCAGCAAAAAGAAATATTTGACTAGCTCGAAACATCGCTTACTAATTCATATTATAGTTCAATTGTAAAATGGAATAGATTATTATTTGAAAATATATCTATTCCATTTTAAAATCGAACTATAATATGAAATAGTAAGCGAAGTTTTGAAATAGTCAAAATTTTTTTGCTGTCGTTCGAAAGAGGAAACGAAATAAAAAATATATGTTTATTCTATTTCGTTTGCCATCACCAAAAAACTCAGTAATATTTTTAGTTTATATGCAACCGAGGTTCATATAAGATGTTTCTCTTTATATTTATTCTCGTTGCCCGATCCAAATAAGGTGATATTTAATGGAATTAATCTCTTAATAATTCTTAACTAAAACCAATTATTGATTTTCACTTTTAATCATAAAAATTGTACACAATTAATTTTTTCCTAATTTTATTAGTGAAATAGTAAAAACATTTTTAGTAGATGGTGCTTTAGGTACAATTAAATTTCATAAGAGATGGCACGCCTAAATTGGTTTACATGAAATTTTTTTTAATGCAGAATGATAAAAATAACCTTATGTAAATTACACGTTTTTTACGTAAAAACCGTGTAAATTACATCGTGTATATTACGCGTCCAACTGTGGATGAAATTTCAAACGAGTTTCTTACAGTATCATAAACTTATGGCATATATAAAAGTGTATTTACTTTTATATCAGGACCATGGTTTTTTGTAAGAAACAAGAAATTTTTGAAAAGAACTCTCTCTAACGTAATGTGACAATATGCCGTTGGTTTAAGAAGGTTTAGCGGCCTATTTAGTATGTCCTGTCTCATTATGTAACACAACCTTGGTAGAATAAATAGTAAGAAATCTGCTCAACTGTCTAACGCTGGTTGATTCAGCGCCCTGGCAGTCAATCAATGCCACTTCGGAGTTCTGGTATAACTGCCATCAGCTGTTACGTTCACAGCTATCATATAGCATCATTATCATTATTATATCCTACAGGTTACAGGCTAATAAGTTGTAGAAAAGTCAAGGTAAGGTTGCCTATTTTGACAGTCAATCTTCCCAGTAATTGCTATACATATGGTATACCATATATCAATATTTTCATGTTACAGATTTTCGTTAACCCATATTGTCAAGGATCACCAATCTAAGAGCAAAAAATATTCCTTTTATTAGTTTTCAAATGCTCGAAAAATGCTATCTGTTCGATATATCAAATGCTGGCAAGTATTTGGCAAAATAAATTAGTTTCTAAACATTTACGATTGATGAGCTAAGCAAAGCGATTCAATAGTGGCTAATACCACTTTTTCGATTTAATGTTGATGTAGTACCTACTTCTTCCATACCTCTGTTGTAGTTATGAAACACAAGTGATTGCTGATAAAAAAACTTCCCTTCTCCAACCACTTTTCTTTGTCTTTTTTGCATCTCAATTTAATCAAAATTGACAGGAACTATGACTTCCCTATTATCTCACCATTTAATCATTTAATGTCAACGTCACCTCTTTTCAACTGCTTACCAGTTACCAGTCTTCATTTCAACACCACATTTTCTATTAGAACGTACAGTTGCTGATGCTTATAATTTTTTTTAGTTAGTTAGAAGACACATAAGGTGATATGAGGTGAAGTTGGTACCGTGTGAAAACGAGATAGTAACGAGAGACTTATTCTAAACTCGAAATATTGTGAATTTCGTTATTTCATTATCATATTGAGAACTTCATCAGTAAAGAATTATACTCCGTCGAATTTGGTACACCAAACGAAGACATTGGTTTACAAGTTAATTTTGGTTTTATCGTTAATTGAATATAACGTCTTTTTGTCATTGAACATTGTTTAGATCTTGATTAAGTAACTGGTAAATCAATATTCACACTATAGATGTATTTGATGCTGTTGATGTAATAGCATCGTTAACATTTCATATATCGTCTTCATTTATCACCAGTTTCTTTATCCACTAGTAATGTCTTAAATGTATACTAGCACATTCGACAATTTCAACTTCTTCTTGAAATAAGACCCAAAAATTAATTAGAATAACCCCTTCGTCAGTGTTTTATCCACATTTTCTGATGGCAAGAAAGTGAATGCATTAATTTCGTGCTTATCGTCATTGGCTTAGGTTAATGAACGAAGTGGACCAAGCTTTTAAATTGTTTAGTTATTTCGCGGGACTTTTTTTTACACAAAAACAAACTTTGATTATTACTATTTAACTTACATACATATAATTTCACTTTTCGAAAAAGAAATCCTATGCTTGTTTTTTTTACAATGCAAATATTAAACCAAATATATGTGCACAAGTACTAATAATTATAATTTAATGAAACCAAGTATGAAAATACAAGTTTGAACGTGACAATAATTTGGTGAAACCAAAAAAAAAAACACAAAAAGTAACGTTTGGCAAATAGCGAAAAATAAGCTGTTAAAACGATAGACAAATACGTATCGATCGATACCTCGAACACCTAAGCTTACACAAACCTGGTGCCGCATTTGTGCTAAGAAATAATATGACACAGTTTCAGATAGCTTTGCTTATGGGTAAAAAACCTGTTTCATGTTTTTTTTTAAATTTTGATTAACTTCTGATACAGAGGCGCCTCTTTTGGGTGCAGGGTGGACTTTTAGACTGACCTAGCTCCTTGTAACTGTCAGAGCTCCTGCACCCAACGCGCGATCCTTCAAGTAAAGGTTGATAGCTGTCTTAAATTTGTGCATTTTATACTTCAACGGAAAATGAAAACCAGCCAACGAATTCCACTTCTTAGATGTTCGATAAATAAATTCGCGCTTTGCGTCTTCAGTTCGAGGTTTCGGCAGCTTCACCGTAAACCTATGCGCATTAACCGTTCCTCGTGTTACTCGTCCTGGTGTAACAAATGGTTGTATTTTCTCCTTTAATTCTGCAGAACATTTACCATTTATTAATCTATATAGAACACGCAGAGTTCTGCACCATCTCTGCGGTGTTGTAGGCTGTCTAGATCGTTCGTAAGTCTGGGGTTTCGTATTATTCGGATGGCACGCCGCTGAACTCTAGCCATATGCAAACGAAACCGGACAGCAATATTCTATACAAGGTCTAATAAAGGTTTTATATATTTGGAGAACCTGATGCGATTTAAAAAACCATCAAGATTGCTTGTTTTTTTACAGTCAATTCACAAGCAAATTGACTTCTACATTTAAGTAAATTGTTGAGTAAGGTGAACTCATCTAAACAGGTATTTAATGAAGATGAAACTTGTTTATATTGGAAACACCTGCCATAGAGCACCTTCTACTTAGAGATAATATATGTGATTACAAATTAAAACCATACCTAATTTTTCAAGGTATCAATAAAGCTACTCTGCCAGGATACTGCATATTTAATAATAAAGGTGAATGACTTTATTACAGATAATGTGTTATATTGTACAGTTCCAGAGCTAAAGAAGTATTGTTGACAAGAAACTAAAGCTTTCAAACTGTAAGTATTGCTAGATAATGCTCCGTCATAAATAATCTATGGCTTAGAGGCCGTAAACGGGCCTTACCGCGTCTCAACTGAGACCTTACGAACCAATTTTAACGATTGGTGCACATTGCAGGTGGTCAGCCCAACGAATGTTTATATACACAAACGCGTTTTTCTGTCATCCGGTTGCATGTTAATTTTTGGTCAACGGCGGGAATCGAACTCGAGACGGCGGCGTGATGGGAAACTCTCCTAACCATTAAGCTACAACCGGCCACAATGCTCCGTCATACTCTTAGTATTTTAACCACTTAACAAAATATCCTTGGATCAAGATGTAATCTTAAATTTCAAATCGTATAGTAAATATAGTATTAAACAAGAATTTTAGAACAGTTATAGTATTACCAGATCAGTTGAAAATATTGCTGTATCTTGAATAGTATGTGTCGCGCAAACTGTCCTGATTATGTTTGTATGATTACACAGTTGAATGAAAATGATCAAGGAGACATAACTTACCTTACCAAGAGGGTTTCTTATCATGGAATGGAAAATTTGATGAAAGTGTTAGAGTACAACGATGATGAGAGTCCATAATAAATCAAGATTTGGTCGAGTTGAGGGTGGATATTGCCAAATACAAAGTGTTGAGGAATTGGTAGTAGAACATAAACTAACGTCATCTATAGATTATCTGTAGCGTTACAGTCAATGTTGGTGATTTCTAACTGAAATTTTTAAAAATCATGAATGAAGTACCTACGTTGTAAATGTCAATGTATAATTTTTACTCAGATTTTGGAATCTACTGTTATATTTTCTATATAATCCTATGGAAATTGCCATTGGTATATTATTCTAATCAATTGGGTGCCAGGTATTGTTATCCTAGAGAAAAAAAGTAAAAATTGCTGTTCAATTAATAACGCTATGGTATAAATATGGGATGTTTGACAGCTTCCGTGTCGGGTATATATGTTTAAAAGTCAGAGTGATAAGTTTGGCTTCTTTTTTCGATTATTTTACAAAATTTGGAGCCAGGTGGATTTATGGCTAAACACGTATTTAATGTAGATGAAACGGGTTTATATTGGAAAGGCCTACCGTTCAAAGGCTGAAATATTAACATTGGTATATAAAGTTGGACAAAATTACACTATTACCAGATCAGTTGAAAATATTGCAGAATCATGGATGATATTAGCCGTGTTTCTTGACGCACAGTGATCCGGATCAGATCACATTTTCCATGCAAACCAAAGACACATTTTGATCCAAAATGAAATTTGGATCAAAATGTGTCTTTGGTTTGCATGGAAAATGTGATCTGATCCGGATCACTGTGCGTCAAGAAACACGGCTATTATAGACACCGAGTGTCTATAATAGCCGTGTTCTGAAATATAGACATCACCAACATTGCCAAGAGGGAATGTTAGAAAAAGATTTGATGGATGTATTAGAGTACTTATTTTGGCTGAGTTGAGGAAGGATATGGATTGTGAAACACAAGTGTCGAGGTATTGGTAGAAAAAACTAAACTAACGTCAACTAGATTATCTGTAGAGTTACAGTCAATTCACGAGGCATTAGAAAATTTTAAAAATGATGACCTTAATGCTGAAAGAAGTATGCCAACGCTATAATTGCATAGAAATTTTACTCAGATTTTGGAAGAATTTGTAAAATTTTTTGTATAATCCTAAGAAATTTCCACTTCGATAACTGGCGTAAAATTTAGAAACCCTTTAACGCAAATTCAGTCTTTGGTGTACTATTCTTATCAATTGGGTGCCACGGATTGTCATTTTAGAAAAAGGGAGAGTGATGAATTGTGCATCTTCTTTGGATTATTTTACAAAATTTGGTTTTATATGTAAACAACGTTTTTTAACATTTATGTAAATTATGTTAAAAACTGCGTAAATTAAATGTTAAAAACGAAGACAACACCATTCAGAGTGTCATCTGTTAAGATGATTTTTAACGAAATTAATCTGTTAGTAATTTTAATCTAAATCAAAAACTATTGTGACATTCAGTATGTACAGTCGAAAAAACGGGTACACAGTTAATTATTTCACAAATTATATTCGTAAAATAGTAAGAAGAATTTTTAACAGATGGTGCTTTAGTAACAATTAATTTTAATAAGAGTTGGCGCGTAAGTTTTTTTTAGTGTCTAACATCAATGCAGTTAAACATTTTACAAATGCTTTTGTGGTCAGCTATTGTCATGGACTGCAAATTCAAACTGGTGTATCATAAGGGAAGAGCACATAGCAATGTGGGTGTCCAATCGAGAAGGCATTATGCGGAGGTTGTAGGTTGTGCTACAAGTTGCAGCAAAAAGAAACATTGGAGGTGAGTGAGTAGGGTAAGATTTGAAACCCCTGAAGGATGAAACCAAGATCACATGGTTCCGATTATTAACTGGCCGGACGAATATTTTAAAGAAGTAGCACCGTTGAGTACAGATGTTAAATTGTACTGGACTATAAGTGAGGCTCCATGGTACAGAGTTCCTGAAATATGGAATTGCATGCTGAAAGTTCAGGAGAGATGCAGAAATACAACATGGGACCGTTTCCAGCAAAAACCAAAAGGCAACAACTTCAACATGGTTGTTTGAACTTTGAACCTGCGCCCTCAATAATCCGAATACTAACCGAGGAGTCCTAACAATTTTTCAAAAGCTTTTGAACCATATATTTCTGGAACACAAATGTTAGAACAGAATCGTGTTATTAACACGCACAGCAGTGCTTGGAACACCCTGTGAGTTCTTAATACCAAATTTAAGACTTTCAAGGTACTTGTTGTTTACTATGAATGGCACAGAATCTTTTACTATCTGAAAGTAGGAAGTTTGAACCTATACTTCATTAACAATCATATATGAATGATATATACTCTTTGAGACTCCCCAACGAATGAACAATCCCATATAATCCATATTTTAATACTATTAAATTTTTTCATACCATAACAAATTTGCAAAATGAAATAAGACGAAAAATTACGTTTCGCAAGTATATAAGTAACATATCATCAATGAATTCAAAGATAAAAATAATAGCTTCATTTAGTCGTAAATGAAATCTTAAATAATATACAAAACGAACAAATAACATTATGTTTATATACGAGTATGTGTTGTATCCAAGAAAAAGAAATCTCAAAAATACCGCAGATCTTAAGTTTATGATTTTTTTATTTTGCAAAATTTCTATATGCTCACATGGATAAATCATTTCTTAAAGAAATTTCATAGGTATTATGGATATATATATATATATATATATATATATATATATATATATATATATATATATATATATATATATTCAAATCCTTATTGTTATTTAGTTTTCACTAAAAATTAACGGAAAAAATATACAAGTCACGATCGAACTAAATGAAAAAAAAATCTCATATTTTTCTCTTATATATTATATTCTTCATCTTAAATTGAATTTATCAAAAATTCATCATCCTAAATTAATAAGAAAAACAAAAATATCTTAGATTGTTTATAGCTCTGAAATTACCGTAACGAAAGATGGCGATTATTTTAAGCCAAACAAATCAAAGCGGAAGAGAAGATCACGTTCATCATTTTAATTTATATATATGTTTGTACATATGTAAATGCCTTTATGTAAATTCTTATATATATATATATATATACACTCGAAAGATAATTAATATGTATTAATCGTGAGATATGCCTGTGATTTAATTGTGGCGTCTTAATAAATAAATCTTTAACTTTAACGATCTATACATGTGCGAGAGAAATTTAATTTGTTATGGAACGAATACGGCAGACATTTTGGTTCAAGACTTACATATTATGATTTTGCTGCGAGCTGTGAATTTTTATATTTTGTCTGACAATTTCGTTTGGTCTCGCCATCTTTTCTGATATATACCATATATATATACAGAGTGCCTATATACCAATATCAATTGTATAACTAGAACGTAGAAATCTTTTGAATCGGTTTTAACAAAACAAATTTTAATTACACTCGAAACCTACTTAATTCATCGTTTGAATCCATAAAATTTCCATAAATTGAAGCCGCGCACATCCATTAAGTCATATATTTATGGTTAGTGTATGTATATTAAAGCTCAGGTAGCTGACCGATCTAAAACTTACCGATTATGGATTGCATACAATATAAGATCCAAAACAAAATTTAAATAAACTAATATTCGTATAAAATCGTCAAAAAGCACATGTCATATAGATGAGAGCATCTTAAATAAAAAACCAAAATTACCAAACTAACCTTGATAATAAAAAAGTCGAGGAGCCCAATTTAAACACCATATAATCTGACTGACTATATAACAAAAGAATAGTTTTTATTTGATTTTATAATAAAAACTGAATATGAATAATAAATTCGAAACCTGTGGTGAAAATATATATTATAATGTTTAAATTCACCACTAAACATATATTTTTAATTAACTTTTATATATTAATGAAAATTTAACCATCAATCTTTGAAAAAAAAAATATTTAGCTACCTACGTGCTTTCAATTGAGATCTTTTAGTATTTTGTCTATGTATACATATAGGTACTCGTATTTTCTAGGCCAAACGACAAAGAAACCAATCTTGTGTAGACAAAAAAAAAAACAAATTAACTCTTAAGTTATGATTTTATGTTGTGTGAATGAATGTAGCATGCGTCGTTTAGTTTTTTTTTATGTATGCTTTATGGAAATATGTACAATGGTTTTATGATTGACGTGTTTTGAATTTTAATGAAGCACCTTATGGAACAAAAAAAGTGAAATTTTGTGGCGCGGGATCGTTTTCTAACCTAAAACGTACTATATAAATCTGTTATCTTGATATGCGATCATTTTGGTGTGTATGATATAAAATTAATTATATCTCATGTAACATGAGATGAATTAATTAAGCAAAAAGTAACTGTCTATAGGTTAGGTGTTAACGTATATAAGTTGTGCTACTTTATATATTTATATATATATATATATATATATATATATATATATATATATATATATATATATATATATATATATATATATATATATATATATAGATATATACTTCCGGGATCGTGAATACAATAAAGTCTCATCTCAAGCCTTAGATCTTACCGATCGTACAAACTTCTTTTATCTGTCTCCTACGTACACAGTTTGAAAAGTCAATAAATCGATTATTAAACAATAAAATGAAAATTTAACTCACAAAATAGTCGTCAAACAAATAAAAAATAATTTAATTTTTCAACCAATCGCAATAATTCTTTATATAAAATATAAATCAATGAACGAGAAAACTAGAAGAAAAGAACAAGATAACTGCGTAATATGGAAGTCATGATCTTATTTCAATATTATAATTTTTTATCTCTTTCTGATTTATATACATATAAGATTTACTTGGTTGGTTCGTACCATAATAATCACTGTGTACTCAGCTAACCAATCAGGATTTTCGATATCTTGATGATGGTAACTATTTTGATTGGTACGGCGTCAATGTCATTTTAGATCAGCTATTAAAGGAAGTCTGATAAGAGAAGGAAATATTCTGTCTTTGATCTTTTGGGAAACAATGATGTCTGTTCTTTGTGTTGAACGAAATGGGAAATATTACCTAAAAGATTGAAAGTATACTTCTAAATGAGTAAAATCTCTCACTTTTTGAATTGTAATCATTTAAATGGAACTCACTCGTGTATCCTCTATTACAACTGTTAGGTCATGGACGATAAAAACATTTCAGGGTGTCTTAATATTCGAATTCCCACGTTTATTAGGTATAGGCATGAAATTTTACCAATTAATCTGGTCTTAGCTATCAAATGATCACCAAGAAATTGATTGATGTATTGCTCAGACGCCAGATTCTGCTGCTTATTTTTATTAAATTTATATAATGCAGATCGTTTCTGTAGGTAAAGTGACAAAAAGGTATCCAAGTTGGAAGAGTAACCTAGTTCATTGGAAAGTTTGTATATCTGGTAAGTTGTATATATACAAGTATAATGTTTTCTCTACCTGATTATCCATCACCGTATATAAGAGACAATAGCCAACCATGATGGGCTGTGTGATTTAATTTATTTTTCGAGGTCCTCCAATTTTTAAAATATGATATTTCGATATATTAAAATATAACTTAATTTAGTTCGTTTTAACGTTGAAATGCCTTACAAAATGTCAAGCGAGAGGTCGTAATCGAAAGGAAGTAAGGCTATATAACTAGACCAACTGCACATTGAACTGAAGATAGTGAAAAAATCCTATTGGGTTTATGGTTTGAACAACAACATGTAGTAACTCAAACTGAGGATTATTTTATCGCCTAATCCCCATATGATGGTTTGTATAAAGATGTTCTATTCAAATATACTCGCATTAGGGAATTATTAGGTTGATGAATATTTTATGACTGGGATAATAAACAAAAATGAGGGAGATTCAGGATGTAACTCCCAATGTATTAGTATTCAAGCACTAGGATAAGATCATATAGGCAGATTAACGAATACATAGGTCCAATTTATGAAGTAATATGTCTGCTATTGGTTTATATTAATCTAGAGTCGGTACAAGAAATTTGTTCTCCTACACGTGATCATAACAGGATTCAGACTCATCATAATATATTTCTTTTTCATTTCGTAAAGTGAATAAACAGTCAAGCAGATTGAAACGCTAACAGACGGAGGCGACGTCTTACCAATTTTCAGTTTGCTATTCCGCTAAAGTCTTTCAATATTTTCTCCAGTATTTTCTGTTAAAACGTTCTCGATGTGGTAACGGATGTCTCTCCAAAGTTTAGTCGTTTTAATTTATGAAATTTATAGGCTTTGATCCGAAGATGATATTCATCGCGTAGATTTGTATAAATACTATATGGCATAGAAACGTTAAACTCCGAATAGAGTGACAGGCTGTAAAACGACATAACAATTGAAAAAAAATTTAATGAGTAAAATCAAACAAAATTTTGGCGCAGTAAAGAGCAGGTTGGCCATTAGAACTAGCAAAACTTATGTAACTCCGACTCTATATCGGATCCGAAAGCGGATTTCGCTATTATGAAACAAAATGACAAAATAAAATTATTTTGTGTTATCGAATTGGTTTGGTTAAAATGTTCTCCAGTTTTAGGAACAAGATTTCATTAATAGATTTCATCTGACAGGTCATTAGTCAATTAACACACAACAACAAAATAATTTAACAACTTAAGTGAATTACAAAAACGCTGAAATTTCTTCCATTGGACCATACAATTCATAATAGGAAAATTTGTGCGGAACGGATTTTTCGATATCAGACAAAAATCCGACATGGGATTATTTCATACACCCTCCTGAATTCATTAAACGAATGTAGTGGAAACCAAATCGATTTATGACACAACTTATGAGGTTGAAGTACTATCAAAGTCTTTGGAGAGTATTTTGAATTGCCAATTTAGTTCCGGCGAATAAACTTATATTCTGAATTTCCTCATTAAATATACGTATCGTCAGTTTCATCGGGCTCATCCTTTATAAGTCACTGCGTTTACATTTGTATGATTCTTAAAAATATATTTGTTATTTCCACCGCAGACAGATTATAAATCTTAAACAATTGTTTATCCAATATAAACTCTAACCAAATACCAAAATTAATTGAGGTCCTTAATCCGACCATCAATCTAAATAAACACTAGACCCCAACATTATATATACGATCGCACGAGCTTAACTTCTTAAATTAATTTAATACAAGTTCAGGCCGCACCACACATTACAGTACATATTGAATCGAGTCCATTTTGTATTGTTATGATGAAAACAAAAGAAAATTTAAGGTGGGAAACTCAACAATTTATAAAGAAAAACAATTAAATTATTTATCCAACGAGAAGAATTGCACACGACATTTTAAAATACTTCTTTATATGCATGCACACATGCACATATCCTCGTACATAATAAGAAGAAAAAAAAAGATAAAGAAAAAATACCGCGTAATCTGGTAGCCGCGATCTTTTTTTTATATACATATTTTGTTAACATCTTTCTCTTTTCTTTATATATAGTGTATACACGCGCGCGCACTATAAAAATGCGATCGGATGTATGTAAGTAATATAAAGATCATAATATATTAATAATAGTACATAACAAAAGCCCAAGATTGTCTTATTATGATCGTATTTCGTTTTTATTATTCTTAGTTTTTTTTTGTGTTGTCGAAATATGTGAAATATTTTATGAGGGGTGGAGTTATATATTGTTCGACGATCAAGTTAAGAGGAGGAGTTTAAATCATGCAGCTCACCTGATTTTTTTTTGTCTGATATCGAAATACATTCCCAAAAAGAGGTGGGGATACAGTTCTGTATAATATACTGCATTGGAACACGCACCATGGGGCTTCGGGCTACAGGGGGGCATTAAAGTGCTACTTGTAATGAATCTATGGTAAATTCAAATATACATATATATATATATATATATATATATATATATATATATATATATATATATATATACCTATAGATACATTTATGTATATACAGTTTTCTTTTCTTTTTCTTACCTTAGTGTATCGCATATTTTTTGTCTTTCACTTTTCGATGTATAAAAAATGTTTTTAAGAAATATAAATGCTAAGTACAGTAGAAGTCAGCAGTTTCCAGTTCAGCTACTATATCCAGAAAGACTTGACTTCTGTTACCAGCAACTCATTTTGTGCACACTCGTTCCAAGTCCAGCGTACTATACGGCCGTGTATAGGTAGCCACCTTTAAATAAAAAAAAAAAAAGTTTAACAAAATATACTGACGACTTACATTTTTTTAATATTTCGTTTTATTTTTTTTTGTATCTCTTCGACTTATAACTTAAAAGATTTTTTAATACGGAAAATCATTTTAGTTACAATATACGCTACGCACGGAAGCGTACAGAAGTTATTAATATTTTATAAAAAAAAAATAAATTATTATAATTTATAAATTAAATGTTTTTGAAAATTAAATTAAAAAAAAATAATAATTAATAATTTGTGAAAAAAGTTTTAAGTGAATTAAAATTAGTTTTTGAGAAAGTGAGCTTTTATATAAATATATGCATATAAAGTGAATAAAAGTTTTGTTAATAATTTTATTAATAAATTAATGATTTTAAAAGCAAAATTAAATTAATCGCGGTGACGAAAATACACACTTTAATTGGTAAGATTAATTAAGTTATATGTTATAAATTATTATATTGTCTTTCATTTTCTTAAAAAAAAATATTTATTTTGGTGTAACATCCAATGGTAGCAGCGCAGCATTATAATAAAATGAATTAAAAAAAAATATCGTCAATAATACGACAAATAAAATTGTGCTACCGGTCTTTGTACCGCCCCTGAATAAAATTATAAAATCTTTGTTTCTGCGCACCGCTCTCTTATACATACACGTATGTTTGTCTTTATATTGTGTGTTCCCTTTTGGTTGAGGGATCTTGTGGTTTAATACAACACACATATATATATATATATAACCCATACAGTCGCACACCGCATTTATATGTATATACAACAGAGTAGTTTAACATAATCTGCTACCCGTCTTACGTACAATAGCGTCGCTTATTGGTTACATAATAAAAGCGCAAACACATAGTATAAAGGAGAATCCGAAAAGAATTTGATTGGATTGTTTGGGATTCTATAAGAGGTGCGTAACACCGGTAGGTAGGCGAGCTTTAGATTATATATACATATACACGATGATGATGATCGCGTAATGATGCATATGCATGCGTGAGTTGAAATAATTTTATATACACAAAAAACGATATTCTTTAAGATATGCGCATTCGTTCAAAAGATTATGACAAACATTATAAATAGTTTTTTTTTTATTTTATATATTATGACTCAATTCTGATCGTAACGATTGTATATATCGCAAACGAAGCAAGATAATAAGTTGTTAAAATTGTAATTTTTATTTTAGTCGTTTTCAAAGCGTTAATCCATTCAAATCGTGTAAAATAGATTATTAATAAATGTTTTAGTTTAAATGTAAAGTAGTTTTCGAAAATAAAAAAAAATGTTTTTAGTTAGAAGGCGTAAACATTTCAAAAATGTTTTATTTTCTTTAATGTGGATATTAAATTAAAAGGTAAAATAAATAAATAAGAATTTTATTTTTTTTTGTTTGCGGTGAAAATATTCTTAAAGATCGGTGTGACGCCAAAGCTTTTTTGTTTTATTATATTATGGTTGTTGGTTCATTTTATAATATACCAAACTCATTTAACAATTATAATTAAATATGATTGATTATAATTCTAGTTTTGATAATATATATAAAAGTGGATTAATTAGCCTAGTTAACATGTCGTTTATTGAACTTTTTATATATTGTTTAACGTAATTTAAAATATGTATATAATTTATGGGTGGCCATTGATGATCGATCACTTTATACCGCCAAAATTCCAATTAGTAATCATATGCGCTATATATATATATATATATATATATATATATATATATATATATATATATATATATATATATATATATATATATATATATATATATATATATATATATATATATAATTCTTGGTATATACGATATTCTATGTCTCATCCGTCGGTTTTTTCTTATAAAAATTTTACTTTACACAAAGATTGATATCAGGTATATAACCTATCGATAACCAAATAAAAGTCGATATAGGTACATAATTACAAATAGGCATTTTACTGTCATATAGTGATTTAATCTTTACATAAAAAATTTATTTAATATTTGCTTTGTACAGTGTTGGAAGGTTGCTATATGATCGTTGAGAAAAGGTGGCGTTTATTAGAATCAAATAAGACTATTAGTTAGATTTTTTTGTAATAGTTAAAAGTGTTTAGACTATATAATGTCGGCAAATAATCAATAAGTCGGTGTTTATCTATCGTTCGAAATAGTAGATATTTTGGTTAAATATAGCCCTAGTAGTGCTTGTTGACTTGAAAACCGATTTATATATAGATAGGTATCAAAAGGTCTGCATTAACATGGTTTTTTTGTGTAATTTGAAATGATCGAACGTTGTGATTGTGCAAAATATTTATGGTTTCCAAAAAAAAGTTGTTCTTTTCTCCAAAGAGGCATATTTGAATGCTTGTGCTTTCATTTTTGTTAGTGCAATCCTAATTTATCTGATAAGTATTTATTTAAAGGTATATCCAGTATATACCGTGTATGCAAAACTATAAAATTAGAAGTGATTCAGTTTAAGCATATTTCGGTATTTTAATATACTATGCTAATGGTTAGTGATTCAAACCTCTAAAAATTCTATTGGGGAGTACGACCGTTGCCCAACTTATTGGTATGTTGTTTTATATTTAAGATGGGAAGAAGACCACACTGAAAAAAATAATCGTCGAAACTGATCAAGATTACAGTCACATTGAAAAATTGATTATCAATATACAACCGATATAGATTCCTATCAATGAGATTTACGAAGTAATCACCTATTGGAACATATTCGGTGGGGGTACACATATATTTGAACTTCCTCCCTCCTCTATACAACCACCCCAGTCATTATTACTGGGGATGTCTCTCATTTTGTTTTTGTGCCATTTTGGGAAGGGAGAGAAGAGGTTTGTTTCTAAAATCTATCCTCTAACGATGTAAATTTCATTTATACTTTAGGTTTTATTCTACTGAAACCTTATTCAAGATCGGTGTTGTTTGTAGTTGTTTATATAAAGCGTGTTTAAGGTTAAAATAATTTGAATAGTATTTTTGAGTGAAGTTGTATAAATTTGACTTGTGTGTATGTTGAAATTCGCTAAGGCCAGTTGTGATCTTATGATGAACGTTATACTAAATGGCAGTGCGATCAAAAAGTTGAAATCCATCTATTTAGGCATATTCTACCTGACTTGACGTGCAATTCTTACACATAAATTCAGTCAAGTCGCGACAATGCTAGCGAATTACAAGAACTTAACTCGCAAAGTTGGCCATTTTCTCACATTTGTAGTTTCTTATTGATCAAGATTTATGTTCACTTAGAAGATTTAAAAATATCTAATAAATTTATCATATAGAATAACACCATCACATTAATAAAATATTGTTTGGGAAAAGATCATTTGAATTGACAAATTTTATTCATTTAGAATAATTAAAATTGTATTTTGGTTTAAAAATATAAATGAAGATATAACTGTAATATTCTATTTCGAAATTCGAAATGAAAATAAATTATCATAATGAAATAATTTTTTTCCAAAAAACCAATAAAAATACTGAAAAATATTTATCAATTTTTTGTCGCTAGAATTTGTCGAAATGTTCGAACTTATATTAAAATGTAATTGAGGGAGTCAATTATCAAATTATTTAGCAAAATATACACCAAAATGTTCAGTCGTGTTAAAATGAGCAACCGAATCAAAATTTTCAATCGAACTAAATGTTTATGAAAAAAAACCAACTTCCGAACAAATTCAGCAAAAGTACAGGAAGGTTATGAACAATTTTGTGCCCATATATAATTTTATACAATATATTTCCTCGAAACGATCAATTGTACACATTCTCTTACGCATGAGCATGACAGCTCCAAATAGGATGTGTAGCTTACAAATATTTGTTGAGGTGTTTTATTGACGTATTGTTCTAACTCAGAGGGTTAGTGCTATTTGGATAAACGTGAAGAGTATTATTGCGTTCATTAAACATATCCTGAATTGTGGTCGTGTAACTGTCTAATAACTCAAAGCTTCAATTTTAAAAGCTGCCGAAGCAATTAGTTATGTAATTAAGCAATTACATTGAGCTTACCAAGCTCAGTAGATTGAGTTTACCAAGCGTGTATAGATTGAACGTATCTGTGGAGGCTTGACTAATAATGAAGAGCTTAAAAGCATTTTTGTCAACAGTTCAGGTTGATATGCTTTAAAATAAAATAAATTTCCAATGTTGACTTAAATCTTTTAAAGATACCTTTTGGTTGTGTAGGGTTGGTCCACTCTGTATACCCTAGTTTTTTTAGTAAAGCATTTCTCGAAGGTACTACTTTAAAATGTTATAATGGAAGAAGACTGCTTGATCGTAGATAAACACAAAAAATAACTTTCTGAAAGCTCAAAACAAACAAATTTCTAGAAGCTCTAGAATTTAGAAAATTCGAGATTTCACATTACAATAATTATTAATATAACAACCATACATTTTGTGAACTGTACATTTCATTTTGAGCTTATAAGCTCATTCATAATGAGAATGTGCAGTTCTTAGGTTTCAAAAATATTTAGAAAAATGTTTAAATATAGAATTTATATCCAAAACCGACCATCACACTTGTAACGCGAATCACTGCAACCGCTTGTTGACTCATTAGGTACGTTAAAGCTCAAGCACACTTTTTTAATATTTTTTAGTATTTCTTTTCATGTGTCGTGATATGATTGGTCGACATTTTTTAGGTTGTTGTGTAGATGTTCTCTATGAAGCAGCTTTTGAATTTGTACAGTATTGGCACAGAATTTTGAGCTTAAAAGCTCTTTTCGAATATAAGATGTAATACAACATTTTCAATTTACAACGGAAATAGAAAATACACTTTTATATCTGAGTGTTGCTCGCGATAGATACAATACCTTTAATCTATATAGGACAGCTCTTTATGATATGCGATCATTTTGGTATGGTTCCATTTTTCGGTAGCTCGTCGTTTGGAGGCACCGATTTTCAAATGATTTTAATTAAAAGCTCTTATCGTCATAGGTTTAGTCAAAATGAAGAGAATATAAATATGTACTAAGTATGACTGCCATTGCGGAACCGGATGATCGGTTAGATGAGTCAGATTATAAATTCAAACTGATTTAGCCATAAAACATTTCCAATCAAAATAACAAATCTGACTCATCTAAACTCTGATGCGGTTCCGCACCTGCATTCTTTATCACACAAGAAACCAATAAATTATACATCATCACCCACCCTTTCATGACCGTATAATTAAATTTTTTATTTATATATATATGCAATCTCTATTACCTACATATATCGAAAAAAAAAATATGATAATTTATGAATCTTGTATAAAATATACTTTCTTTTTACACATTGATGATTTTCTTATAATAAAACGAATAAATTAAAACACCCTCAAGATATATCTAATTTCAGTACCTATCCACTTCCCTATTAATTTACATATTGTTAAAATAATAATCATAAAATGTGTTTAAGAGTTATAAATAAATTAATGAAACACGCCGTTCTTGTAAATATTTCGACGACAAGTATTTTATGTATGTATATACTCGTCGCATAACATATATGCGAGTATATATATGTAATGGATATTTATGCAGCGCAACCTAAATTCCTTTGATTCCAATACATACCTTTATGTATCGTTTTCATATTACATATATATATAGTTTAACGTTTGAACATGAATAAGAAAATAACATTTTTATACACAACATAAATAAATTTATGATCAAATATTATAAATTGTTAGTTAGTTGGTTTATTTTTTTTTGGTTTCGTTCGCGAAAGTCTCTCTCAAGACGATCGAAATGTTAATAAATCATATAAATGTGACTTAAATTATGAATGAAATTTTTTTTTGTTCAGTTTATTTTATATTATGATTTGTTAAGAAGACCTCGGCGATCTTATCTGGTTTTGTGTAGGATACATAAAAAATATAACATTTTCTTTGTTTTATACAGATGTTCGTGTGTGTGTATGGTATATCCACGATCGGGAATAAATTATACAATTTTATTATTATATTATGAAATATATATTATGTTTGGGAGGCTCAAGCGCCATATGGTGCTGTAAAATATAATAATAAAAAAAAATGTCGCGTTAAAATCGAAAATTGGGCCAGAAATTTATTACAGAACCGCTTAAAAATAATTACCAAATATTTAGCGAAATGAACTCCTGTTGATTTATTTTCACCTTTATGATAAAATAAGATAAAACCTATAAGATAACATATATGCCAACAAGAACCATAAACACACAGGTGCATGTGGAATATAACAGCTACCTGTGGTGTTTTATTAAAATAAATTAATTTCAGCTTCTTTTAATTGGATATGATTTTCTTAAATAACAAACCAACAACCATATAACCAAAAATCTCCAAAATTATTTTTAATCAATGACTTAATCCTCGTTTAGAGATGATATAAAATATCATTCATAAATATATTTTTGATAAAACGATAATTATCTCTATATAAATGTATACAGTCAGTCCCACACAGTATACGCATATATTAAAGACATTGTAAGACGATTATAATCAAAACAAATCAAAATAATGAAGAAAATAGTGATTTTATAAATTCACAGCAAGATAAAAAAGATTTTGGGGTTTTTGATAATTATCTCGCATAAAATGCAATTTAGCATACGCGGATGTACCAAGATTGTATCGCGCCAAAACCTACACAAGTGTCACATTTAGTATATAGATCTTCTTATTGAATTGGGTGTCGACTTGTGCAGTCGTTAAAATCAAATCGAGTCCAATAACCTATATTACAGATTATCCAATATCGTGATTTCCATATTGAAGAAAATCGATTAAACGAAAACCAATATATCACATACACACACACCGCCTTTATGTTATATATAGTCAATCTATTTATAAAACATATAGATTAAGACATTTTATAGTAGTGCGTGGCCCCGTCGGTGGACCATAAACAAACGCTAGTTAATTATATAATAATAATCAGCCTACATACTCGTATATATGTATATGACAAGCATAAGATCGATAAATTAATTGCACATATACACCGCGATATGCTGCGGGACACAAAAGACATGAGAAAATATTTGCGCGGATTTTTAATTATAAATATCTTATATATTATGTATAACTACTTACGTAACGCATAAAAAAATAATAATTTATTCACGCAATACGCGATCCACTGTGTGGCGAGGCATCATCTTTCTCAAATTACTGTTTGCTATATGCTAAATAAATATTTAATCCGAAATGTCATTACTTTAATTTTTATATTTATTATACTGTAGACTTATTATTAATTATATTGTCTTACAACTTTGTATATTTACTTATATATAAGCGAAGAAGAATTCCCAAAATAATTTGGTGCGGTAATTGTGGGAATGAATGTATAAAAAATGTTTATTGGCTTCAGCCGTAAGTGATTATTCAAAGTCTAAAATGATTTGTGGTGCTCGAATCATCGCAACAATAAAACTATTAACACGGCTGTTGTACTAACTGTATATATATGATCATCGATTCACACTTCACAATGGCCGGATCAGTTAAATTTTTATTGTATTATATAATGTCAGGCGGGTCCGATTGATTGATGTGCTTAAATCGTCAGCTAATTACTATTTGGACTTTTATGGGTATCCATATATCCGGAATGCTATATATGTATATAGTTAGTTATGACATGAGTTCATGTCGTGATGACCTCTTGAACTTCAACCATGCTGTTCCTCCAGTACTGTATGGGTATACTGTATACTGTATGGGTACTCCTCGCTAGCACCAACTGCTCCATCACCATCTTTCAGTTAGTTTGGCCATACTCATTAACTTTCCAGTACTACCGTACCGTCGTTACATCCACTTGTTCGCTATTGATTCCTGCTGCATTCACAATCGGTCGTGGTTTACTTTGAACTTTGTTCTGCTCGCTGATGACTGTGTCAGGTAGTATGCTGTTTCGATGATGATGTGTCCATTTTCCACTCCACAGTGCTGGTAATAATTCATTCACTTGTTTTTTAGCTACTTCCCGTGTTTTCACGCTGTTCCATCCAAACTGGATGGAAAAGAGATAATGAATTTACACGTCTAAGGCCCCATGTTAGATTGCAGTTCTCATAGGTCGACTTGCGATGATTTTCTTAAATCGGAGCTAAATCGATGATTGAGATATGTGCGAGTAAGAAATAGTTTGGACGATTGTGTAGATGGGTAAATCTTAGACATGTCCTTCAGCTGTCCATAAAAGCATATGGTGCGTGATTATGATTCAAAACCAACAATGTTGCTGTATTACGAACAGTTCATGGTTAACCATATTGATTCTCAAAATAAATCTTTTTTTTATGAACAATTACAATTCAGTTTGGTTTACCATAGTTTGAAATTGAGGTGGTTGGTGAAATCATAATTTTAGGTGTTCAGACCATCATTCAAAAGTATCATGAGATAAGTTAAAACTATAAACCTCTCGACGAGTTTACCACTAATTTGTAACTTGATAGATCTTCTTATATGTTAAATCAAAAAGTTTTTTATAGATGCTACAAGAATATGTTTTGAAAATTGTCACTTTTGCTTACCAGAAAAGTTATTGCCACTACATAAAAATTTGGACCTCGAGATCGTTCCTTTATATCAAAATTGAAATTATCTTATGAAGCATATTTTTCTACAGCTTATAAGAGGTAAGCAACACATACTAGTCCTAATTACAACACAAACAGTAAACAGTTTCTAATTACAATACAAGTAATGAAATTGTTCAAAGTCTGCACTATACCGTCGCTATATTTCCAGTTCAAGAAATCAAGATCGAAAGAAATGTATAAAGTTGCCCAGTTATAAAACCGCTCTCGTTCTCGTGGCGGAGAAAGTAGTGTGCTCTGTCATTCAGGGGTATTTCGGTTCGATTTGCGGGGTGATGACCAATCATCAATCACGATTGGGTATTTTTAACCTGCAAGTGTATGGGGGTTGAACTGTGGGCCGCTAGTGGCATTGAGTTCTGGAATAATTTCCGACTTCTTTAATTAAAAAAAGTATAAAATTAGACAAACCACTTTGTACGAGTAGCCGTAGCTAGCTATTGTTTAAAGACAATTAGAAAACTCAGTTCGTTTTTAAGAAGCTACATTGAAGCCAAATCGAAAATCTTTCTGAATAGAACAATAAGGGGCTCATTGATGTCATCCACCTAACCGATCGTAATTGAATGGTAAAAAAACATTTTTGAGTCTAGCCTTTTTGAGCTTTCGATCACGGTATCTCCCACGTTAAGTCCCTATTTAGGCGTTGCATAATTGAAAGTGGATCCTGATTAAATTTTTTTTTCGATACTTGTAAGTTTTTATGGTATCCTATATTAACTTTAAATACAGGTAAATTAACTGAACATTGTATACCTCAATCAAGGCTAATTTTATTAGAGACGAACTTTAATATCGTTACTGTGCTAATTAACGTTTTGTCCGAGAATCTTACCAATAGCGCAATTAAAGATCACTTGACAAGAATATTCATTCAATTGGCTTCTGTTGTTATAAAAATTTATATTACTTATTGGCCGGTATATAGCACAATCTTAAAACTTTTAGCAGCAATATTAATCAGCTGGAAAAATGTATCTAAAACATTAATTCTTTATAAGAGTATATTCTAACCGCCCAGGTGGCGCAGTGGTTAAAGCTGCGGCAGTTGGAGCTTGGAGGTAAAAAGGGATTTTCCACTATCGATCTTTTGGGCATCGGTGGTGTGAATGGAACACATCTGTAGATTTGACTATCTTTTTTTAACCAAGTGATAGATTTTTTTACGTTGAAGCAGCACAATCGCTACGTTAAGATTATGCAACCAATAAGTTAGCCTATTCTTTTATAGAACACATAGTATAATATTGACATACTACAAAAAATAGTGTAAATGATTCGGTACCTCAATAATTGGTTTCAACCTCCACAACTCTTAACTTCCTTGCTTTTGAATCCTTTTCAAACATCTCAAAATGGTTGATCGATAATGTTTTTAATGATTCTATTTCTTGCTGTGTAGATTCCGGTGCATTGCGTTTCCATCGTGTCAACTCAGACGTTAAAAGCACAGCCCTTTATACATTACTCAGTTTTATTTAACCTGCAATTTCCTTTTGACGGAAATCACTTGTGTCTTTTAAAAATATTTTAACAAATGCCAGAATCGAATTGCTCTCAAAAACTATATATAATTCTAAGCAAAATCTATTCTGTATAGCGTCATTTTTTTGCGATATGATTAAAAGCTCGATGACAGGTTGAATTGTATTTGTACATATAAAAAGATTTTCATCAGATAAATATTCTCTAATCCTATAACAACATATAATACGTATGACTAGTACGTTCCTATTAAGATCTTTTGTGCGATTTACCGAGATGAAGTATTATCGTTTTCTTATATTTACTTCCATGTATATAAGTAAATCATTCATAGAGCTAAATTGACAATAATTTTTATTTGCACATTATATTTTTGCTGTGTGTGCAATCAACACGTCACACCAATTTAAAATATAATTCACTTATAATAAGTTTATATATATATATATATATATATATATATATATATATATATATATATATATATATATATATATATATATATATATATATATATATATATTAATAAAAAGATAAGTAAACGCCTTCTTTTATATATTTTATTTTATTTTTATGGTTACAGAAAAGCAAACAACATTAATCGCGCAACAAACAATCAACAAAAAGTTTTTATATACCTTCTCTCAAAAACTCAACGCGAAGTTTGAGTTTTTTTGTGCTTAAAAAAAAAGTTTCGTAATTTTTTTTTTTTGCTTTTTTTATTTTATATATTATTTCAAATACTACAAAAGGAATCTATATATAATAAAAAAAAAATAAAACAAATAAATACATCACAATGTTCGCGGTGATGCGAATCGACAATGATGACTGTCGGTCTGATTTTCGACGTAAAATGAGACCAAAGTGTGAATTTATTTGTAAATATTGTCAGAGACGGTTTACAAAACCCTATAATTTGATGATACATGAGCGTACCCATAAAAGTCCAGAGGTTACATATTCATGTGAAGTTTGTGGAAAATATTTTAAACGACAAGATAATTTACGCCAACACAGGTAAGAAAATATTTTATTTTTTTGTTATTTAAATATTTAAATTTATTTTTATTTTCAAAATTTTATATTTTTTATTTTTTGTCTTTTAAAAAATATTTTAAATGTGAATTATTTCCTATCCTATATATAAATACGAAATTGTTTTGGTGCGGTGCGCGTCTCGCAAACATTATTTGCGAATTAAGTCATTATTTTTTTTGCTTATCGCTAATTATTTATTTATTATCTTTCGAGAACACACCTCATACTTTTTTCGTCGGTATGCTATTTGTAGTCCCAAAACCGATGGTAAATATTATATGTTATCAATCTTTTCTTTAAGGTATATAAATTTTAACTGTCTTATTAGACGCGGCGACTTATTAGATGCGCGCAATGACTTCATATCAGTTAACAATATATAAAAATGTCTATTTGTATATGTATACATATACATAGAAACAAACACAAAGACGTAATAATACTCATGTATGAGCATATCGATTATAATCTTAAGTCGTGAGAAATGTTTTTACTAGTTCTCATCTGATTTACATAAATTATGAGATTTGTCAACAAAACAAACTTCATTCAATAATAAATATTTAACAATTAACAACGTGATACAGTGACACATATAAAATATAATGCCGTCAAATAAATTTATATCGGTGTTAAATATTCTATTATTTGTCTAATAATAATAATAATAATTGTTTGGTATTTGTCAAACGTCTATTTAGTATTTACAAAATAATTGTTAGTACTTGTACACGTATGATCATAAATTATTAGTCACTAAAGCACCAACTAGCCTAATCTCGCTTATCATATCGAAAGAAATTCCATATAAAATAATAAAATTCCAAATATTTTTTAATTTAAATATTTTTGGAAGGTTTGTTATTTATTTATTTATTTACTTATTTTGTGCTGTTCTTTATGTCGTGTTCTTAGATTTAGATCAAACCGCACGGTGAATAAAAAAAGACGCATTCCCATAATTTATACATACCCTGATTCTGTGACCTTTGATACCCAGTCCTTAAAAAAAAATTTTTTAGTTTTTAAAAATTTATATTTTTTATATACGATATAATCTTTAAAATAAAAATAAAAAATAAAAATTCTTTTATATATTTTAATTTATCATTTATATACATTACATTTGGCACACTAGTATATACATATATAGAGTTTTTCAAAATTTAATAATTTACTAACACGTTTTTTGGCATTTTGGAATTTTACAAAATTTATTAATTAAAAAAAATTATTTAATTTTTATTTTTTATTTTTATTTAAAATAATAAATTTTAATTTTTTTTTCGTTGCAACAAATATTGTTTTTCTTCTAATTGTAGATGTAGTCAATGTGTTTGGCGATAAAAATACTGGGGGTGTACACCTGAAACTAAATATATTAAATATAAATATAATTATAAATAATAAAATATTTTTTTTCACATCTTTATATTAATATAAAATAATTCAAACACAAAACAAAAAAAAACTATAATATAATATTGTTATATAATAATTATAAACGCGACACATATATAAATATAAATATACAAAAATGGTTAAGGGGTTATGTATGGGATTGGGGCAGACGCGCCAAGCGTTTGTCGCAAGTAGTATACGGCTGTTTATATACCCTCTTATAAAATAATGTAAGATATTTTTGTTTTCTTAATAATTTAATTAACATTAACAAAATTACTAATCATCATCTAAAAATTATTGTTGTGGAAATTCGCGGAAAACCCCGTGCAATTTGTATATATATATACCCGCCCATATACCAAAAATAATACCGTGGGTTGCACTTTTTATCGGTACAAAAAAAAATATATAATTATTTTATCGTTTATTTTGTTGAATTCCCCTAAATTAAAAAATTAAATAAATAAAAGTTTATTTAAACATTAATTTAATTGACAGCACACGCCGACTCGCTCGTCATAATAAAATATAAAAAAAATAAAAATGTGTGACAGCCGCGGTTTTTTGATGTTCTTCGTTTTTTTTATCGCATTTTTAAACAAGGTGTACCGCACAATTGAAATTTTATTGTATTTAACTTAATGTAGTATTTGTTGTTGTAAATTTCCACAATAATGATAACTTTATTTTTATTTAATAAAAAACAAAAAAAAATAAAAACAAATTAATTGGTATTATGAGTAAATTGTTATTCAAACTAACAAAACTTTCATTAAAGGTAAGTTTATACGTCAGATGAGCGCATGGATTTAAAATTATTAATTTATTATTTAGTTCCGGTTTATTTATGATTTATATGTATACATATTTTATTTTTTAATTTGTTTGTTGAGATAAATCTAAATAAATATTTTGATGGCGGTTTCTTAAGATGTTAATGCTTGTGTGTCATCATAACTCGTTTAGTTAAATGTTACCGTTTAGAGTGGGATTTTCGATCGAATTGAAGTCAGTTTATGTTTAAGATGACAGCTAGATGTGTCTTCCTTTTAGCTATAATTATTCATGGATAATCACTTAATGCATAAAGATTACAATACTTGACGTTTGAATAGCCATAATCAGTTATTAGAATATCTGGTTAAATCAATTTATTAATCGTATTGATAAACAATATTAATCGAGATGTATAAAACTTATTCATTCCAAATTATAAGATAAGCATTTTGACTATTTCATATCGACGCGACCTAATGGCGTACTGTTTAAATTTGCAATATATAAAGCGGGTTGGGCTGTACAACTCATAGCTCGACCAATATTTCATTTCACTACTACAACTTCTCAAGAAGCAGTATAATGTGCAAAACACGCAAATTCAGCGTAGATATGAACGTTAAAGGCAACTGCAAATGAACTGGGGAGGAGCTTTAAGCCATAACATGGAAGAGTATAAAAGAGTTTTGCTATAAAAGAGTTCAATTATGCCATTCGTAATAAAAAATATTTATTCTGCCACCCCAATAGCTTAAGATCAATCCTGTTAACCGATATAGTTAGTCAGCCTCAATATATATTATTTTTAACTACAACTAACAATATTAATTCTAATTTAAAAGTATAATTTTAATTAAATAAAAAACTATTATTTATTTCCAGAACAATGCACTGTTCCAATAATAACAATTACATCAGTGATTATCGTCAAATATATAAATAATAATTTTAATTAGTTTAGTAATTATGAACAACACAGCCGTTATGATTCACCATAGATTACGAAAGCTCCACCATCAATCTCCATATTCACCACAATATGCTTTCTAGAAATAAGTACAGAAAATTTAATTTTGTTTTGTTTTGTATATCAAATTATTTTAAATTTAATTAATATAATAACAAATATTCCTTATTAAATATATATATATATATATATATATATATATATATATATATATATATATATATATATATATATATATATATATATATATAACGTCTAAAATTTTAAATATAATTTTTAACAGTTTTTTAATGCAATATTAAAATGTGAGATATGCGACCAGTGATTTTAAGGTTCATGATCAAGTCGTTCTTAATTTATTTAATTTTTATATTTTAAATGACCGCCATAAATTTTAAGACAGGTTAAGTTGATTTCGGTTTTTTATACTTTCGCTTCTACCGTACAACAAAGTAAATTAAAATTAACAATAAAAAATGATTCATTTGCATGTTTAACAATAAACATTTAAATAAAATGATTGCATTTTATAAATAGTAACAATAATAATAATAATAATAATTGTAATCATAAAAATAAAAAAAATATATATTTTTTTATTGCATTTTAATTTAAATTAAAACTAAAAAAATATTTTTTTTTTATTTATGTTGGTTATAATATTCTATATTCTATATGGCTTTCGCGAGAATTGCATATACGTACATATTGTTTAATTTGTATTGAAATACGAAATAGGGGATGGGCACCGAGTTTATCGTTTGTAGATATGGGGACATATAATGTTCTCATACAAAGAAACCCGAGGGTACTTTGAACGATCAAGTCATTTTTGACAGCTTTATTGATTTTCTTGAAATTTTTTATAAGTCACGACCACTAATCTGCATAATCGCGTATAGATTATGTTATATAGAATATTAGTTTCATTGTTTTAAGAAGATCACAAGAAGTTAAAGCTCACCGAACGTCAAACAACAATTAAGCTCATACTTTTTGTTCTTTTCAATAGATAAAAAGATAACAAAGAAAATTTAATTAAATATATTATTAATTTGATTTAACCAGCAACAATAACAACACCTATATATATATATATATATATATATATATATATATATATATATATATATATATATATATATATATATATATATATATATATATATATATATATAACGCACAATAAAATATTATTAATGTTCGGTGACAAATTATAAATATAAAAGAATTACGGCAGGTTTTTGTTCGGGTTTTTCAAAAGAAAGTTTTTGCGGTTTTCTCAAGACGTAAAAAAAAATTCATCATTCTTTTGTAACGCTCATTCGTCTTACTGTATACATACATACGTACGTGTCTTGAAAGTGTGAGAACCGAATATTTATGTTATGTGCGGTATTCCTCTATCTCAAATAGTACATGTGTTAATCATTATTATGAATCAGTAATTTTAATTAATTAATTTTCTCACAATTTAATATTACAAAATTATTGTTTAATTATGTTTTTATTATATCTATATATATAAATATTATTTAAGCCGTGCTTAGAATAGATTCTAGTCTACCGCAAAAAATTGAAAAAAAATATAAATTAAAAAATTTAATAAAAAAAATCAAAATTTTTTTAAAATCATCTAAATTAAATAAATAGTAATAAATAAAAAGAAGTTCCAGATTACTTATATATTATTGATTCTATATAAATAAATATATATTCTATTTAATCATTATATATACACTTTTAATTAATTAATTTTATTATATATTTAATAATTTTTAAGTTAATTTTATACAAAATATTAAATAACATTTATCCACTATTAATTTAATAAACAAAAAAAAAATATTAAAAAATACTAAAAAAAAAAATAATTTAAACAATAATATAATTATATTTTATT
The DNA here is from genome assembly GCA_963932295.1 of Tipula lateralis. Classification (NCBI taxonomy): domain Eukaryota; kingdom Metazoa; phylum Arthropoda; class Insecta; order Diptera; family Tipulidae; genus Tipula; species Tipula lateralis. The sequence goes on along the minus strand of OZ010736.1, from coordinate 189,937,801 downwards.
CTTGATTGTGATTTTAATTATATATTTTTAAATTTTATTTTATTTTTTTTTTATTTAAAATATTATATCGTCTGCTAATAGTTCGTTTTAAATAATTTATTTAATATAGATAATAATTTATCGTAACACAATAAAAATGTATTATTTTAATATTAAATAATTATTTTTATATTTAAAACAATTTCCAATTATTCGCAATAACAATCAGTAACTATATACAATATATAGAACATATAAATGACTCAAGTGATTAATAAATAAATAAATAAATAAACAACCGAAAATAAAATTTATTAATGAAAAAAAAACATTTATTTTTAAATTAAATAAAATTAAATTTAAAACAAAAGAATACGATTTGGTTTATTTTGACAGGTTTTTCTCTGGCGGGGAAGACGAGATCTATATGTGAGTATAAATTTTTGACATTATTGTAAGTATTTTATAAAATTAATAGACAGTACCATAGAAAGAATTCGAGGGGTTACTGTACAAAGAAACATCTCCTCCATATGTTCGGTGGTGATTCACATAAGAAAAAAGCTGGAACTATATAGATTTTTAATATGGATAAAAATCGCCTGAATTTCCTATTTAACACTCGAGAGTATATTAAAGCTTTTGGTATAGATAAAAAGTTAAAACTGTATCATAGAATTGGAAAAAGCAAAATACAACCAAAGGCTAACCTGGAAATACCATATCGAAACAAGGCGCACGTATATCAAAAAATTCATCCATGACATTCATTTTAAGGAATCCACCAGCACATTAAACCCATAACTCCTGAAAAATGAATGTACAAGAATTAGTAAACAAAGACTTCTGTAAAAAGGTTATTGGCAAAATAAGGAGTCTTGACCCGTAAGCTCTATATAATATAGGCATTAGGCCTAATTACTTTATCGTAGTGGGCTTATAATATTATGACCAAACCGAAAGCCTTGATGAAAACTCAGGAAATAGTCTTTTTTGCATTAGTGGGCACTTAGAAATATGGATAGTTTTCATTGGTGGGTTTCTTTTATTCTAGATCTTAGGAGGTGTATTAGGAGGTGTTCAGCGAACAGACATTATGTTCAAATCTATCGCTCTGCAGACATGCAATACGTACGGCATTCTTCCACTAAGATTTAAAAAGGTAAGAAATCATAACTCTTTCACTCAAAAATTTCTTGAGTAAAAGAGCTATGAATTCTGAAGAATATAATGTTAATCAACCCGCTCATCAAGGCTCTCAATATACCACTAAATTATATAAAATTATGTTTCCGGAGATATATAAATAGGTGCAATGATTATCGTACTTAAAAGCATTACATCAATACAGTAAAATAGTTTTGACGGTACACTGTAACATAAAGAGGTCACCATGGAAGAAGAGGAGTCTTTTTATATGATAACTGTCGCAGATGCGAAGACGATAGGGAATAAATGGCACTCCACTTGATTTTCACAGAACCGCGTCCGGCGCAAAGCAAATATGTAATTGTTATGGAGCGTCTTTTCTGAACGTCCTAATAAAGTAATTTAGAAGTCGTGCAAAAGGGAGTTTTAATGTGGTTAGGTTATGGAGAATTATAATGGAAAACCTTAAGAAAATATAGTTAAACCAATTATTAAATTATATAGAAGTGCGTCTGAAATTATGAATTCTAATAATGAATAAACTTTAAAACTCTATAGAATTACATAGGGTCTCCATGCCTACGATCACCATGTTAAGAGTTATACTTCTAGTTGAGGCCCATAACGCCTTTGATTTGCTATAATTTTCATCATCGCGATATACAGTCTCGGCAAAACTTGAAGGTATGCAAAATTTGGACACTTTAAAAGTTAAAGCGAATCCATGACATACCAATCTCCACATTAGATGGAGATGCAGGATTAACGAAAAAGTTGGTTAAAACTTAGTGGCCGCCTTGGTTCATATCTTTAAAATTTTGGTGTTTTTCAACACAAAAATTTCTAAAGCCTATTTGTCAGAGTATATTGACAACTCACAAAAATTCTATCAAGAAACTGTTAGCGATATATGCTATGGATACGTGGTGGGAGTCATACCTCCCACAAACTACAGACCAAACCACTCCAAAATCATTTCATCAAGGTATAGTTGTAAGCTCATCATCGAGTAAAATGTTCAGAGCTATTTTCTTGAGAGTCATATTTCATTAGCAAATTCGTCCTATTTGTCAATAAATTTATTCATTTAATTAAAGGGTGGATTTGATAAGAATTGAAGATTTTTAACTTCGGATGTTCGACCGATAAAAAAGCTCAAAAGTTTATCTTGATTTCTTATTTATCCCGTAAAAATCTTAGTCATAGATTATGGTGTATTTTGAACTAGTCGAATATAGCAGACGGATGGATTTTATTAATAGAATTTGACTTAAAGTCAAGGCATAGAGCACATCGTAAATTCGAAGCTTATAATATGACCATGGTAGAAGAAATTTAGTGATTATGAAACCATAATTTATTAATCTTACGATTTAAACTCGGAAAACCCAATTTAGGGGCAGTGCAGTCTATACATAAACTATACAATAAAGTAATAAAACTACCGACCAGGATAATATTTTTGAAACAAGTGGGATCAACAAGAGTATTTCGACTCGTATAATGTAAAAAATTTCCCCAGCTTTAATACCATTATGCATGCGGAAGTTCACATTTTCTTAAGTCAAATATTTTTAGCAATACAGCACAAAGATTATTACAAAACTCTCATTAAAAGTATAAGACGAGAATCCATCGAGTATCATATTGTTCGAAAACTAGCCGCCCAAGCACAACCGCATTTATCAAATAATCATTAAATTCAATGGCAATGACCACAGAATCACGAATGCCTCTAAATATTGTGTTCATATTTTTTTTTTGTTGGTTGGCTGCTACCGCTCACTTAGACCAGCGATGGTCCGTTGTGATACCACTATATATACGGATATATGTCCGATTAACGTAGAACCATCTGCGCATTGCATAGCTCCATGTCAGCCTATAGTACTGACATGGAAGATGGCACGGCCCATGGATTCTAAACTCAACAGGGGATACAGATGTGTTCCATTCACACCACCGATCGCACCGCCCAAACGGTCGATGTTGAAGAATCTTTTTCTGCATCTTGCCCCTATCGAGATTGGAAGCTTTAACCATTGCGAACATTAAAACAAAAGGTAGTTTGTCCGAAGATTTGTAGGATGTGAAGGGTCGAATTTTTACCGACTATATCGTAACCTCCAGTTTCTTTGCCGTTCGGTACCATGAAACTACCGCTATAGTTGTTACTTTACGAGGTAAGCTATAAGCTGCGTCATTCTTCTAGAACAATGTAGGTTCTTGCGATTCTTTCAAAACATCTCAACTCCTCTCCAATCCGTGATTCACGGTATAACATCTGATTCCAGCATACAAAAAATACCGTTGTCTGGTGTTAGATTATGTTACATAGCATTAATGTTTGAGCTCACCTGGTTAATACATGAATACTTAAAGTACACTTTCTGAGTACAAAGAAAAGTCGACCTTTAATTTTAATATGTTAACACTGTAAAACATCCATATAGTTAGTTATGAACTGGGTTAACATTGTCATGTTATCTATTTAGAATCAGGCGATAGGTCTATCGACTTATGTTCGATTCATCTCATCGAATCTGTTTGTTTTTGTTCCTTGACCACTTCCGTGACCCGAGATGTGTAAGTTGGAGTTCCTAGTTAGTGTATCCATGGGATGCATTCCGATACCGTTCAATTCACTTAATCTTTAAGCAGATTGCAATTAAAAAGCTCTTCTGCTTTGTCAAGCTACACTCGTATTTGGCATTAGTTGCGTGCCAATGACACGTTCACTGAGCTGGTTTTTCAATGAAAGTGATAAGATGTGTCTGATACGACAGACTAGCATCAGTCAGTACTCCTTGTGGGCACCAACCTCTAATGTTGTGCCCTTCAATGTTTTCTTGTAAGTGATAAAGACTGCTCCTCTGTCTTATGTTCTGCTAATTTTAGGTCAACAGAAGTTAACCATTGTTGAATGGTTCGTACTATTTTAATAAATTAAAAATTTTCATGATCTACTCGCATGAACCACTCCAGTTTCATATGGTATGGCGATTCGACACCATAATAAATCCCGTTCCAGAGTGTAGGATATAGAACAAAGCCTTGTGAAACTTCACCAGGTATCACCTTATACATTGCTAAAAGGGTTCCAAGCTAAAAGAGAGTCACGGCTTATGCGTTTTTTTCGATATGTGATTTTTATTTGATTATATATGCTGATATTACATGCTGTGTGTCGCAGACCTATTGAATTTCGATTCTCATAGTGCTGTGATTGACAGGAAAATAGCGATTGAAGGGCTCTTGAATTGGTTGAGACATAATGTGGTATCCTTGACTGATATCGCAATTTATGTGAACAGTCAGGTGGCAATCAAGTCGCTGGACTCTGTTTCTCTGACGTGTACAGTGGCGTTGGGTTACCACTTGTCTCTAACTGATATGAGTTTGCATTTCAACATTCAGATAGTCTGGGTCTCCGCCCACACGGACGTCATGGGTATACCTGTAGGGTGGACGAACCAGCGGGGCATGGTGCAAGTTTCCAACTGCTACCGGAAAGGGCAAAGTTGGGGAGGCCCATTAGGGCACACAAAACTGTGTTTAGTAAGGAAGCAGTAGCCTCAGCGAATGAAATGTGGACAAACATTCTGTCATGTAGAGTAGCACGAGGAGGTTAGGACTAGAAGCGAATGTCTTTTGCAGGAGCTGAATGAACGAGAAGGAGGAAGAGATGGTACTCCACCTCCTATGCTCATGCCCGGCTTTGGTACACAAATTCTGAATGATTCAAAAACTGTAAGGTGCGGGGCTTATCACGCTACGTTATAGCTCAAACTGGAGCTCATAAGGGTAATAGGGAAATAATATCCTGTGGTATTACAACGGACCATCACCGGTCTAAGCGTGCTGTAGTAGCTACTCAAACTAACCTATAGCCTAATGCTGTGATTTTGAAATTATTTCGAGATTCCTGATACGTTTCATCACAGTTGTGCCCCTAATATGTATGTTTCGTCTATGATGGGACGACACCATCCTTATCACATCTCCATGATCCGTGCTTATCAGAGACAACACATAAAGTTCAAAATAATGAAGAATATGTTACCGGGGTCTCTTCTATAACCAAAATCGTCTGATGTTGGTAAATAAATTTTATCTTGATTGGATGTTTTCGTTTTATCTAATTTTTCATGTCTATTCGACCTAATGTTCTAATATATAAGCAACAATACAACTAAAATAGAGTTACAAACACAAAATTAATAGTTTTTTATTTGGTTAAACAAATCTTGTAAGAAAACAAAATCGTATAATAAATAATTATTTTATTAATCATCTGAAAATTATTTCTGTTCATCAAATTTAATGACTCTATTATTTCAGGTAATTGAATTTTTGATGTTGTTGTTGTTGCTGTTCTAATTCATTATATTTATTTGATCTCGTTCATCTTATATATGTACTTATGAGGTTTCTTATATCGTTTGAGTGGGAATTTAACGATGGCAAATAGTTCATCAGACTCTCCCATTCGATACTCGCTTATATATGTACATATATACAAAATAGAAAATAGGAGGAAATTTCTATAGGTTATATATGTATAGTTATATAATGAAATCTAATTTATTATAACATAACCTTTAATCTAAATATTATTCACAACTATATATACAAAAATTGCAACTAACAAACAACATGTGAGTATTCAACATTTCACCAACCGATGATTTCGATAATTTTTGCTTTTTAATTTAAATTATTATCTGGATTTTTATTTCCCATCCTCATCCTTTCCCGTATATATATATATGTATCTCGCACATCTCATTGTGTATACGAGTATAAATATTATGTATATACATAGTTAGAGATGCAAACATATAAGAAAAAGGTAAGCGCGATGATTCTCTGATTTATCTAAAAATTTAGTATCCAGCTGTGACACGATTTTTGCTCATCATAATGCAATAAAAAATATAATTTTAAAAGAAAAATAATGAAGAAACTGTGGAAGAAGCATGTATATACCAATTCTACGAGCCACGTTACTTAAGATTGGTTCGTTTTCTTGAAAAATGATAAAACTTTTGGGAATAAATCCCAAATTTATTTTTTTTAATTATTTGGAACCTCGATTCGAACTGATTTTGAATATAAATTGAAATTAATTTGAATTATTCGATATTTTGTGTCTGCGAGTATTATATTTAGAGCGTGAGCGTGATGAATTAAGAACATCCATATATGTAGCTACATATAGGATTTAACGCCACCAGCTGAGGACGTCCAGTTAATCGCGCTGCTATGGTAGCCGCGTATTTTTATATACCTTTCAAACATGGAACTGATTAATTAATTTATTTATATGAAAAGTTCTAATATCACAGTGAGCTCATTAGCAAACGATGGCTTTATTCCAATTGGTTGCTGTCAGCTTCTATTTATAAACCACTTAACTTACGTGTACATTATAATTGTATATGTGGAAAAAGTGAGTGGCAGAGATAGTTAAGACGATAACAACTTACCTTGGGTAATCGGAACATCATACCCAGCAACTCTACGAAATGGATTGGATTAATTGGAGCAACCATTCATTGGTCAATAATTGATCCGAAATTACACCGAATTCTTTAAGAAATAACAACACAAACGAGCATGAATCGGGAACTGGAATATCAGAACTCTAACAGAAACCTTCAATACTAGCAAGATTTGAGAAGGAAATAAAACGTTAACACGTCGAGAGCCTAGCAGAATAATAATGTTAAATTTCCATTAAAAATAAGAAAAAAAAAACATCATTCAGTGATATGTCCAAACCGAAGATGCAGATGATAACAACAAAAAAAGAATTCTAGAAACAAATTACAAGCACAATAGCAGGAATGCACAGAAACGAGTTAAAAGTCGTACAAAGGGCACGATGTCAAAAATTGGGGCAGACAACATTTAGCTGACAACTGTCTAATGGGTAAAAATGCGTTGAATTCTGTGAGAAATACCAATGGAAAAAGACTCGTGGACTTCTGCATCACAAACCAGTTGTACATAGGCACCAAGGATTTTCCCCACATAAAAACGAAAGTCCACAATGAGAGAATGAATATGTCAGAGTAATGAGAGAAGCAGATGTAGATAGTGCACATGATAATGTAGATAGTGAACATCAACTGGTAGTACCAAAAATTCAAAACTTCCCGAGATACTAATGAAGTCATAAAACAAAAAAGGAACCAAACTGAAAAAGCCAGATTACCACGGAAGTGCTCGGCTAACAAGAAAACAATTGAAAACCTCATCCAGGGTTAAACTCGAGTTAAGCTACAAATGATGCACCAAAAAAAGATGGCAGCGGTGAAACGCACATACTTAAGGAGCTGCACGCCAAGTAAAGAATATGGAAATTACTGGCAAAATTACAAATATATACCATCTATAAGAAATGATGCTGGTCAACTTTTAACCATCGATGATAAGATAGAAAGAATATTTCGAAGATTATACATATCTACAGCCTTGAAAATCTTTGAACATTAATTGACATCAATAACGAACCAAGCAACCCAATCAAGAATGCTGCTGAGCCAGACAATATAACCACTGAAATATTTAAAGGAGATTCATCTACAGCTGCAAGCAGACTTACCTCAATAATCCAAAAAGTGTGCCATTCTGGTAGAAAACCATAAAAATGGATAGTAGCATAATTTCAAGAAAGGTGAATAATTAGAATTGCGTATATTGACAAAGTATCTCTCCTCTCATCACAACAATTAAAAAAATACTCTCTTTGACAGAATACCACCAACATCAATGCAAAATTAAGAAACGAAGAAACTGGTTTTAAACCAGGCACTAATCGTGTTGATTAAATCCGTATCGGTAATTGAACAATTCAGTGAATGGAATTCATCACTGTACCTGCTCTTCGTCGATTTCAAACGCCCATTAGATACGATGAATATGATCGCAGTATGGTGGACACTTTGTAAAATTAGCATCCCTAAAAATTCATCGAACTCATACAAGAATTTTATCGGAAATGCTAGTACTCTCACCAAATGCTGTTCCTGATCGTTTGGTATAATGTAGTGGAGAATTGAATGTTACGTCTTCGTATGGGATACAATGAGGATTAATAGTTGCTCACACACAAATACTCAGACGTGCAGCAGAAAATAACACAGCTATTAGATCTAGCTAACGAAGTTGGTCTCACGATATAAACAAACGCATAAATAATGCCAGACTATAAAATTAAGATGTGACATAGAGTTTGGAATTCTTCTGATATGTCACGCAAAGCAAGGTATTACTAATCATCCCCATAACGATGAGACATGAGAAACTACTGGAGTTTGTAAACAAGTACCTTCAACGAACATTGAAATTATTCTGGCCTAGCACGATAACTAACATTGAACTGCATAGAAAAATACATTAGTCAGGCATGGAGACCGAAATAAAGAGACGAAGGTGGAGATGGATTGGCCATATGCTGAGGAAATCACCTAGTGATATAATAATTTCGTTGGACCCCGCAAGGAAAAAAAAACCAGAACATAAAATTAGATGTCAAATTGTGGAAAAAAATATATATGGGATTGAACTCAAACTCATGAAGTAATAACAGTCTGTATAATATACAAGTAATTGTTGACACCAAAAAGGTGATTTTCTTTTAAATATACAATAGTAGACGCACATAATACAGTTTAGTGACGCAAACATTATGCTAAGATCAAGAAACAAATGTGCTAACTTCCGGTCAATCAATTCTGAAAATTTGAAATGATTTCGAAGAATCTGAGGTGATTATATGGTGGATTCGAGTCATTTGTCATTATAAAAACAAATGGTTTTTGGTCAAGATTCACCGTTTATTTTGTGAAAAAGAAAATTTTTATGAATTCCAAAAAATGATATTTGCGTCTTTTGAATGAATAAATGAATGAATATACACACGTATCGTAATCGTAAGTATAAAACGATGAAGTGTTGAATGAAATAAAAATTTACACCAGAGGTGTTATGTGTTAATGATCGTAATCTTTTATAGTGTATTTATTTTATTACCGTGGCGTAAATTTTAACCATATACTGATTAGGAAATAATTTATATTGTTATGATGTCATCTTAATTATAAATTACTCATATCATGTTTAATATATGACGGTATATAAGTAGACAGTGCCTCGAGTTATAGATAAGATTTTGATCATCGGACATGATATTGTACTTTTACATATACGCTAAGATGAGGCTCCTTTGAGTGAGTATATTTTTTGAACATTTGCAAAACAATGAAATTGAAGTCAAAGCTGCAGCAATTGATATAGGTCGGTACGCATCGGGTTCTTTAGTACCGATTATACGGACAAGATGCATGCATAAAGGTTTTTTCACCATCTGATTATAATCGGTGGTGTGAATCAACACATCTATGACCCCCTGTTTGAGTGCAGAGTTCATTGGCCAACTCATCTTTCATATCAGTATTATAGAATATGTCAAAAATATAGAAACAGACAGACAGAATGTTTAGTCTACTAAACAATGTTTAATTTTCAATCTAATTAAACCCAACCCGAGGTAATATAATTTGATCATTTCGGTTTAACAAAGTTAAGTCTAAAAATTTAAGCAACAATTGTTAGATTAACATACCGAACAATAAAAACAATTCTAAATTTACGCTGGAATTAACGTGGTTCTTCGAGCCGGATAGGTTAGATCGAATCGCAACGGCTAAGTGTCAAGAAGCAACTTACAAGCGTTTGTCAAATTGTACAAACTCCCTATTGGAGGTTAATCCATAAAGTCCAAAGCATCAAGTCCAATTGCAGTATACACTCATACCAGCTATCATTCTACAAGTTTGGGACAAAATAACAACCCATCCAGTAGCCACCAATCTCATAGACAAGCAACGGATTCGGCCAGACCCAGTTATTACCATTAGCTATATAGTGTTCATTCGTACTGTGCTGGATCTCACAGAAGCTCAAGCGCGGATACAGAAGGGGGGCGATCGTTCCACTTAAATCACTGGTTCATTTAAATAACTGTTTCACTTAAATCAATGGTTACTGAACCTGTTACTTCATTCGCAGATGGTACTTTATTACAAACCCAGGAAAGAGAAAACGCAGGAAATGTTCGTGAAATTCTAAAATACAGAGTTAACGCTGGTGATAAAGAGTTAGAAGAACAGCTTAAAAACTCCTGTTCAAGATCAACTTATATCAGTAAAACAACCCAAAATGAACTCATACAATGTTGTGGTGCTAAAATTCTTTGTGTTATAAGGAAAGGAAGGATGGATTAAACAAAATACTATAGCTTGATTTTCGACGAAACGGCTGATATATCTCATGCATCACAAACGTCAATCGAGTCATTTCTAGATAGCCATAAAGCAAATTGTAGTAATAATTTAACTTCCGAAGAACCAATCCTCAGTGGTAAAATAATAGGACAAACCGTTGTTAATTTTTTAAAGGACCATTTTGTCGATGTTTCTAATTATGTTGGAGTGTGCACTGATAGTTGCAGTGTGATGACTTCAACTCAGAAGGGTGCCGTTTCCGAAATACAAAAAGAGTTGTCGTACACTGTACAGTGCCATTGTAATAATCATGTACTAAATCTTAGTATTTCCAAATCTTCTAATGTACAAGCTATTAGAAATGCAGTAGAAACAATGAAGGATATAATAAATTTTTTTAATGAATCACCTAAACGGAATTTGGTTTAAAAAAGTATTTTAAAGCGACAGCTACATTCCTTATGTGAAACCCGTTGGGTAGACCGTCACGATTCCGTAATCCTGTTTAAATCCTCGTTTTCACAAATTATCGAAGCCTTAACTTTAATATCGAAGTGGCAAGAATCGGAATCATCTTGAAAGGCAAAAGGATTTTTTTTATGCATTTGCAATTCTGAATTCATTATTGCTTTATTTTGTTTATCTTAAGCCATTTCACTACCATTCAGTAAATTGTTGCAAAAAATAAATTTAGATAAATTATCGACCAATAATTCTTTTCTAGATTGTTAAAAAAAGCGCTCGAATTTCAAAGAACGCATAGCGAAGAAGCGTTTTCTAGGATTTTTAAGGAAGCGAGTGACTTGATGAGGGAATTGGACGTAGATATTTCTATGCCGAGGCTCGTTAAACGACAAACAAATAGAAAGAATCCCAATGTTCCCAACACCTATCGATTATTACAGGATTACAATTTATATTCCCATGCTGGATTCTGTAATTGAGGATATCAAAACTAGATTTGGAAACGAAAGTTTAAATTTATAAGAGTTAGGTGCAGTCATTCCATTTAACATTATAAAAGTATCAACAAAGACTCTTTAATCTACAAGTGAAGCAATTGTCACTAAATTTAAATATTATTTTCCGAAAAAAAAAACGTTTCTATTGAAACAGTAGTAGGTGAACTGATTATTTGGCACAACAAATAGTTACGAGAACAAGAAAATAAAGGTATTATTCTAACCGATGCAATAAGCTCACTGGACTATTGTGAAGTAGAGGCTTTTCCCGCGATTCAAACTATGTTAATTATTTTAGCAAGCCTACCAGTGTCGCACACGCTGAGATGACGTGGATTCGGTCTACTACGACTGAATCTCGATTAGTTGGACTAGCCCTTCTCCATATTCACAGAGTAGATATTGCTCTAAAATTAAAGCCATCGGATATTATCGATCGATACGGAAGGCTTTCGAACAGGAGAATTGTTTTTACTATGAATTTAATTAAAATTAATTTTTTTGCGTTTATTTATAATTTTGTACCGATTTTTTTTTTTAAATAAAATGGAATGTTATTTTTTTATAAAATTTATTGAAAAATTGTTTTTTTTCTAACATTCGCCACCCTCTGAAATCTTTCCTGGATCTGCGCATGCAGAAGCTAAACTATAGAATTTCAACCATTCGGCACATATATATATATATATATATATATATATATATATATATATATATATATATATATATATATATATATATATATATATATATATATATATATATAAATATACTTCAAAGATCTGCAGGCAACATAGAGTCTATGGTTATTAATTACAATATGATACGCTCAAGCTCTAGGCTAAGGAGATACAACTGGCATTATCCTAAGTAATATGTACTGAATTTTCACACCGCGCGAAGCTGACCAATACGAAGCTCAATTTGAAAAAAAAGGAGAGTGAAAATCATTTTGCGAATTAACGATGAAGTTAATAAAACATAACTCTAGGATCATCATGGTATCTATGAACAACTTCAGAAACGATATATATAGATTGAAGCATAAAATGTTCCTGATGAATAAATACTGAATTCGAGAGGTTTTCAATCCAGGAAAGAACATTCCTGTATCTCAAAGCATGGTTGTACGAAACAGAGTGACGAGTCAAAGCGCAATTTTGATAAGAAATACAACATTATGACAATAAATTGGTTACATCGATGCTTCTAACTTCATGCTTCTAACTAATGGATATTCGTAGTTCCCCAATAAAACGACAGTTCATGTGGTTTGCTGTTCCATGATATACACTTATAATGCTCAAGGATCTGGAGTAGTCACCTTTAGTGGCGGAGAGATAAGAAGTCTATCCATATACTAACGGGTAGCAATCTACGAATTTAAGCGATGAAATCAAAATAAATTCTATTTTTGAGAAAAATCTGGATTTTTATGACGAGCAGAATTTCAGATACTAAAATTAACAAAGACAAATAACGTAGTGGAAGAACGTAGCCTGCGAAAACGTCTACTTAGACGAAATATTGGATGTAATAATTTCGATTTGTTTTGATGTGAAATGCTTTTTCCAAGACAAAATGAGTAGTATTTGATGTCGTGCTTATTCCGAACAAAACCATTACTGGGGCTCTCTATCACACAGTGTATATGAGATTGAGACGAGCACCAAAGATAAAAGGCGCCCGCTTGTACTATTGTTCAGATGTTGCGACATTGATCAAAATCTACTTGGAAACACTCACCTGAGTGCACCCGCCGTATTCACTAGATATTCCTATAGTTATTTCACCGGTTCTGTGGTGGAAACCCAAAAAGCCAAACGGGTTCAAAACCAGATAATATAGCTGTTGTGAGGAAATGTCGAGATCTAATTCGAAACTATCAACCACGCTTTGATTATTTGGATTAGGCACAAGGAATTGAATTTAAAAGCGTACAAGAACCAATTAACAAAAGAGATCAAGATATGAATGATCATCATTCAGTCATCGTGTAATTGATGACTATAGGTTAAATGGGACGGTGAGCTAACGTAAATTCTGGTAGTTAAAATTTATCTAGTTAAGCTAGTATGCCTTCTGAGATAGTTCACTTAATTTATTGAGAGCTTTTAAAACACGTCTATGTAACAAAAGCTCTCAGTACTGCGTCAACATCAAACAAATAGTCCATTTGATTAAAATCTGTGACATTTGTATATACTTGATTGAAGAATTAAAGCTTTGGTCGTTTTCGTTGTGGCAATAAAGGTCAGAGCAGCATTTATTATGTTTATATCATAAAGCTTAAGTCATAATGATGCTTTAGAAAATTTACATATTTTTAAAAACCTAGTAAAAAAGCTTCGAAGGTATGTAAAAGTTACGGGTCTTATTTAATTATAAACCTTGGCAACTATAGAATACTATATAACATTCAGAATGTTCGATTGTACTAAATTAATCTGTTATAAAATTTAAGTTGGAAGAGCTTTTAATATAAAGTATTTTAAATAAAAATATGTCAAACTTATCTTAACAATATTTATAGTGTTTCATTCTGAATCACAATAAATATCAAGTAAGGAAAGCATTCAAAAGTATTACAGAAAGCTTTCAAAGCACACGGCTAAGCTTTACATCAACTGTCGAATTAGCACTGAATAAGAACTTTTCACTACTTTAACCTTGGTATCTCGTAAATATTGAAAATTTGTAGACAGCCCTTTAGTATGATAAAACAAAATAGTCAGAGAATTTTGATTCAAAATACAGTGGCTGTCGCTATCGGAGGGGTCACAATATTGTTGGTAAATTGCTCAGGACCAAAAAACTTTTTCTTAAATTTTATGATGGTAAATTTTTTAGTTGACTTTAAGTCATTCGTTGATGAATTTAGGCAGTACAGCTTTTCTATGCGGTAAATTCAGGCAAAAGCTTGTATCCATTTTAGTAATAACTATACAGTAAAAGGCTATATTTTTCTGCAAATCTAGGTCATCATAACGGTCATGTAAATGTTCAAATTTAACAGTAAACCACATTATTGAACTAACTGGCTTAATAGTTGAAACTAACTCATTTGAACCGATACTTGCGTCTACGAATTGGCTTTTGAGTTTGATAGGACGTTAAAAATGTATCTCTTCCCAACTTTTTGTGAAGGGTTCATTTAGGAAAGATGAGATTTTCCTATAGAAATTTGGATATTGCTATATAAAATTGGGTAAAGAGGAAAAAGACATCTTGAACAAAATGTTGAACGTCTAGTGTCAATACTTATTGATGTAAAATGTGAGATAAGAGTCCAATGAGGATTTTAATGTAAATAAAGCCACTTAATTATAGTTTGCATTTCATCTAAATTCTCTTAAATAGTTAAGTATTACTGTTGTAACCTTCGAATTGGATAATTACACACAAACTCTGATATTGAAATTGAAACGAGATGTGTTCATTTCTCTTTACATGACTCCCAACAATATTTTGATTTTCTATGGATATTTTAAATTAAGGTCATTGAAAATAAAGAGTCCTTGGCATTCAGTCATGGAATAAAAATATTTGGTGTCACAGTTTGATACCGCATATATATAATATATGAGCATACATAAAATGTGCAACCTTAGGCCCTTAAAAGAACTTTGTTTATTTATTTTGACAATCTTAATTTACTTTTCCTTCACACATATTAATTTTATCGAGGATGTTTACGAATGACACTTTCTTATATATTATATTCATAACACAATTGACATAATGTCCGGTTATAATTTGCTTAAAAAATTATTTCAGGTAAATTTGAACAAAAAATTCTATTGAAAATTGGATTATCCTTGGTCCTTACAAAATATTGACATATTACATTCGTTTTGGATTTAGAAGGACGAAGCACACAAAAAAACAAACGAAACACGATAAGAAGATTAGGAAATGATTTTATGCAGACAAGATTTTTTTTTTTGCTTTATCTTTTGTATACGGACTTAAGAAATGCAGTTGACAATTTTGATTAATATCGAATTTATGGCATTCTTTGTGTCCGGACAATGGATAGATTAACGTAGCGCCACAGGTGATCTTAATCATAAATGGCGATATAATATTTTTTAATTGGATTTTGCAAATTTCGAATGAATTGTGTATATGTAAATTCTGTACTGGACCATCCTTCGATACTTTTTTTTTATCGGCTTAGGGTTTTGCTAGAAACGTCGAAAGATAAGCAAGGTGTAATCTTGGCTTAACACTTCCGAGTCAAAAAGTTAATCGGGTTATGTTTTCTGAAAAAAAAATATGACTCCAACGATCCGATCAATCTTAAACGCAACCCCATTAACTGGCTTTTGTACATTACAGACATTTATCGTTTTTATATAGTTAATTTCTCTTCTCCGTTTTATGGATATAAATATTTCGAAGATTTTAAATGAAACCATATCATAAAACGACGATAATGATCATTGTTGGCTATTAACAACGCGCTATATATCAAAAACAAATTTTTTTGACCATCATGTAGGTATGCGAATAACGAGAGAGAAAGTTTATATGGAATCATTAAACATTTCAAAAAATTCTAATTTATTGGCATTCGTGTATGACTGATATATACACACTCGTATATAACGCGCGAGATGATTATTATTAACTGACAGTTACAAACGTGCCCACGAAAGTAGTACACAGAAATTCGCATCAGAATTTAAATTGGTAAATCGTGACAAATTATATTGTTCCAGCCACTAATTACATCGATCTGAAGGTGGAGATAATATTTTTTTTTTATATAGTTGGTACATTCCAAAATTATGTATATGTATACTAACGAATATTCCATAGTGCACACACCAACAATCAAGTGTAATCATATTTGTAATTTACTTTTATGTACGTGAAATAATTTAGCACATATAAATATTTCTAAGATATAAGTGGTTTCTGCCTCTGAGCTAAGTGTGGTGTAATTGTCAATAATAAACTCTTTTTTATGATTTTTATTTGCGGTATTTTATTGCTTTTATCATATACATATAATCATTATATTAGGTACGTGCATAAAAAACTAAATGGTTAAGAGAGACCAAGCACTTTAAAATTAAATTTTTTGGTATTCATACTGCATATGGCCAATTTAATTATTGCATTGCTCTCATCACATCAACGCAAGACGTTTATCAAATGTCGTAAATCAAAATGTGCATTGTTCATATATAAATAAATAAATAAAACAAAAGCATGATGGTTTTAGTATACACACTATACAATATCCACTAAGTTGACCATAAATCATATACGAAACCATAAATTTGAGACTGAAGTGCGGCTTTACCTAGGGTTTTGTTTTTGGTTGTGACACAAAAATAAATAAAATAAGAAATTTTTGTTCAAGAACAATAAAAACTCGTAATTTCAAAGAAAGTTGCATTCACATCGGATTCATATGACATTTTGATTTTGACCACGGCGCGCACTCAACAAAAGGCAAAATGTTAAGAAAAATATCTCGTGCATTTTGGAAATTTCTATTAATCGTTACAAAAAATCGTATTGCGAAACGAATGTAGCTACTGTTTCATACATATAATGATAAATGATCAAAAGGTGAATAGGTATCGGACACAGCGGGGAGGGACATGGAAAATTGCAATTTGGTGATACATGACAATTTCAAAAAAAAAAAAAATTTGTTTGGGTTATGTGTAAATAGTTTATTGTGTACATTGTGCCGCTTATACAGGAAACGTGTGACTGATGCGGTAAAACCATTGGTATAAATTTTGTTTATTTAGAAACAACAATGGTTAAGTGTTGCACTTTCTACAGCCTGTTTATATATGTATGTTCAATCTGTTTTATGACCAACAAAATTTCATTTATAAATTTAGTTACTATACCAGAGGTTCAAAGTTGGGAACAGGTTGTTTTTGTAATTATATACAGTTGAACTTGCGCCACAATCTTGTACTACAAATATTCCAAATATTAATGCTCGTCATACTCGTTTTGGGCTATTGGAAGACGCAAACTCTTAGTATTGATATAATACTGACATGTTAGATAGGTGAAATGGGCATTTCAACCGGGGGTCACAGATGTGTTCATTCACACCATCGATCGTTATAATATGGTGCGAAATCTCTTTGCTTCTAGCTCTTATCAGGATACCAGATACCTTCCACTCCATATTCATCAGGGTTGATGAAGTGTCTACTTTTTATACAAGATGTTGTAACAGAAGATACCACTTGTTGTCAGTTGTTTGGGAATTCATCCACTTTTAATCAGCTGTTATTATGAATAAAATGTTAACTTTAACTCAGAGCAAGACGAACGCGTATTCTTTTCATTCAGACCCTTCCCCCTTTTTATTCCTCTTTAAAACCAAATAGTTAACACATTATAATTTTTTTTATTTAATTCAAATAACCTATCCGACAAAAAATAAAGATCATTACCAAATCTTTCTATGCTATAATTGTTATATAGTAATAATATATAGTAAAAAATAAGGCAGCAATACTTGTAGAAAATAATTATATAAAAGAAACTTACCCCATATATACCAGCCGGCAAAGCGATTTACAAGAGATGACTGTAATACTAAGCTTAAACTACAAATTTGATTTATTAAACTAGAAAGTCATATTTGTTTGTGATTTCTAAACTACAAACAAATATGACTACAATGTGCAAATATACGCTAATTTACCAAGGTCACAGTGTAGTTTACACAATTATTTACATGTAATTTACATGTAAATTACACAAGTTATTTTTTACATTACGTAATCTAAATAACGACTTTTTCATGACAAGGGCGCTATCTTTTATATAATTTAATAACTAATAATTTGATTATTGCAAAAATTGACTGTGTAACGTTACAAAAAAAAAAAACAAATTAATATGTCAAAAATTTGAGTTATAAGTTTTCTTGTGTTGTTTCATAACATCATTTTGATAAAAAAACGTAAGTATATATTAGCATTGGTAATATCTTTATTTTAAATTTGAAACATTACATTATTTTATTCTTATCAACATTCATTTATTTAAACTCTGGAGGACCCGGATCTTTTCCAGGTTTTCATTTAAAATTAAATTTTAATTTTCGAATACATTCCGGTTTGGTTAATTAATCAGGGATGTTCTTCATAAAACTCAACCGAACATATCCCAACCAGCCAAATCTCATAACATTTCTCATAAAAAATACTTCAGCAACACCAGATGCAATAATTCTTTGCAACTCTCGTAGGTATTGCACGGAGTTAAATGTTGAATAAGATTCTCTCCTCCATTTAGAGCCTCATTGTGGTTTCTGATAATTTCGACATGTAATAAACATCATCCGATATATTAAACTAATTACTATATCTATATGGATTTTTTTGTGGTGGAAAAAAATTAACTTACCGATATGTTGATGACATTTACTCGACTGCTTGACATTTACGAAGAAACCGTGTAAAATGCTACAATTTGATAATAGATGGCACGTATTTCACTATAAAAAAATAAACACAGATGGCAGTGTAGATACATAAATGAACTTTGCCTAGAATTTGTAGATAACTAAAAGTCTAAAATAATTATGATTAACCGTTTAAATGAACGGTTTGATTGATATTTATGATGCTTTTAACCCTTATAAACAAATATTGGTTACATTTATACACTATTTCCAGTTACTTTTTAGAGTTTTCACGTTTTTAACATATTTTATGTAAATTACACGTTTTTTACTGTAATTTACGTTATTTACATAAAAATGTAAATAACGTTTTTTACATAAAGTGCCCATCACTGAGTCCCATGACCATGAATAACAGCAACTTACAATTTTAAAAGATTGGTAACAATTTACAAACTAAGTAATAATAAATTAAAACTAAAAGTAAGTATTTATAAAGAAAAGAAAATAATTCACTTAACACCTTTAAAAATTACGTTACACAGACTCAAAAAAAAAAAAAATTAGCAAATACCACCACCCAATGGGGCTACCTGTAACTTTATATAGTAACAGTATGTAATATGTATATATACGGTGGTCTCAGATAAACAATAATTTAACTTAAATCGAGATATTAATTTATCATATCACCAATCTAACATTAATTCAATGTATAGGTACGTATAATTAGAATCGTGTTAGGTTTATCTAGAGGTTACATACGTACCTATTCAATGTATAGGTACGTATGTAACCTCTAGATAAACCTAACACGATTCAATGAGTGTTTCCCGTGATACCGTTTAACTGATTTGCTGAAGAAAGTATGAGAAAACTTCCCATAAGGTCACACGTGATGTTACCATCAGATGCTCTTTCCACGGACAGATACTCATCGACGATAGTACTTTAATATAAAAGAAAACTATTAGGATTAGATTAACACTTATTGGGCAAAGAACGCACCAGGCTTAGTTACGAACCACTTATATCTTGATCATCAGCAAAAGCTAAACACTTTGTGTTTAAATCACTATAGTCTAAACTTATATTTTTATGTGAACGGCACTTTGTACAATTTCATGACTGTCCAAAGAAATAAAAGCCATAACTTCCCAGCCGAGAACAAAACCTTTACCTTTTTTAGAAACGTTTCTCCATTTCCAGTTCAATGTTTTTGATAATATATAGTGTAATAGTTTATAGAGTTTCGTCAAGAGTAACTAAGTGAAACCGTCCATGCGAATATACATCTCTAGTTTAATTTGAGCAAACGCTTCATGCAACTCACGGACAGATAACACATGATGCCTAAATTTAAATATGTTTGATAAATACGTTCTTTGACATATTCAAAGAGTTTAGCATAATTTGGTGAACTTATAGTTTTTGATCGTTTATCGTCACCTATAATCTGATACGACTAACTTAAATTCAGCTTTCAAAAATTCAAAAAACTCGTCTCTAATTTATGTAGTCATATTGCTTTTCAAAAATAAATATTAACTGGCAACTCAACACTCATTATTTCCATTATCACAAAACACTTTCTGCGACATTTTTTTCGGTCAGAAACTTGGGGAAATTTTTACGTTTCGATCAGAAACTTGGGAGACAACCCTCATAAAATAACATGTTTAACTATTAACATAACAGTGCTGAGACTGACTTTAAAGTCCAAACTCATTTTCGTGTAGAAACAATCCCGCATTGATACAAACGGACTGAAAACCGTAAAAATGTTCTGACGTTGAACTAGCAGTTGGATCATTTACAATACAAACTTATGTTTGGGTCTTAAGCATGTTTCAGCAGAGGTGGATTAGTTCAATGAAACAATGATGTCTATTGAGAACTATCAAAAAGAAATTTTTCAAACCTTGAGGGATGTTATCTTCAACACCATCATATTTCTAGTCCTATATATTTTGTATAGTAAACTACGTCGAAATTCTTATATTTAAACTCATTTATGGTACGATAATTAACACCAATCCAGAAATAACTAGTATCCACAGATTCCAACATAAAAGCTAGCATTGAATAGAAGCATAGAAAAATTTAAGTCAGGTCGGGCGGATTTGCCACTGGTTTCGGAATAATTTGTGAAACCGCGGATTAAGCTATACGTAATCGCAAGGTATCGAAAGACGGACTACAATTAGAGATGCTACAATAAATGATCTTTACAACAAGATCAATCAGAAGTGGTATCATGTCAAGATCGTGATAGTGAACCAGCCATACCTCATAGATGATGATCCTCATCATCATGCAAATACGAGTATAAACGTAAAATCTATACCAACAAATGAGCCACAATTTTAGAGTTAACAAATTAGTACCTGCCATTTTATAGTTAGAGGTAATTTTGGTTGGTATTCGAACGTAATACTTTTGCCATAGTATCTGACAAGTTTTTTGTCACCGCCCAGGTGGCGCAGTGGTTAAAGCTGCGGCAGTTGGAGCGGGATGTACCGGGTTCGAATTTCGATAGGGGCAGGTTGCAAAAGGGATTTTCACTACTTGATTACGATCGGTGGTGTGAATGACCCCCTGTGGAGTGCAGAATTCATGGCCCGACCCATCTTCCATGTCAGTACTATAGGCTGGCATGGAGCTATGCAATGTGCAGATGGTTCTACGAAATCGGACCTATAGTCGTACGTCCTCGATTTGGCTGCAAAGCGTAAAATAAGGAAGTAAATAAGCGAACCGCGAAAGAGTTAGGAGTGCCTTGAGCCCTAAAACATATGGCATAGAAATAAACGAGAAAAAAAAGTTTTTTGTCTTAAGAATTTCGACTGCAAATAATTTCTAAAGTTAAAACGTATTCTGTCAACTGTACAGAATTTTTATCGATGTTGTAGATTTTGTGATTCCGCCCCAAATCTTTACTGTGTTTCATATGGTCCGATAAGACGATAAGGAATCATTCTACAAATGGATGAGAAATGTAAATCTCTCAAAATTGCTAATGTTATCAAAATTCCTTATACCTACGTATGATTTCTCTACCGATCGGATTAGATGATACTACTGAAATTGTGGTTGACAAAGATGAGTTCACTATAGTCATAAATAACCGTCAAATCACCATGGCTGAAACTATAATTGTCACAATCGCAAGGAAATCAAAGAAAGCTCCAATTTTTGAATTTAATCGTGTCATGGTCGGTGATAAGCTCTTGATTAAAATTAACATCATTACATCTTTTGAGGTGGTTTATCGACAGATATGTGGTTCTCACGTGATTTGTTTTTAAGATGGTTTGCACTAAAATCACGGTGCTGATTATGGTATCCAAGGTATCTCACTGAGAAAAATTTTATTCTTTGTATCAAAGAATTTTCTCCTATAGATTTTGCGCAAAACCTTTTTTATTTTATTGTAAAATGTGTAAAATCTTTGGTTTAAATATTAATTTAGGCTTAGAACTAAAATCTTGTATAGAGTTAAAACTTTTGGTTGTTTCAATAAAACACTTAGTCTTAGGCCGAAAGCTTTTATTACTTTTATTTAAATCTTTCACTTTAAGTTTGAAAAAGTTTAAGTATAGGTATAGATTTCTAGCATTTACTTTAACAATTCTAAATTTTTAAACTAAAAGCTTTATATTTTAAACCAAATGCTGGCAGTAGGGAAAACAAAATAAATAAATAATAAATTTATAATTTTATGCAAAAGTATCATAATACTATTTAGCAAGTATCCTAACCATTCGCACCGGTAAATATGTCATGATATACATCAAAAATATATTGATCTGGTGCTTCTGGGCTCCTCGTGATTTTCTTCAAATATTTGAAATGAGATTCAAGCAATAGTTTTCTTTTAAATAAAATACTAATTTAAATGCTTTGTTTTAGCGAATTTTACATGAAAACGGGTAAAGTTCGAGTAAAATAAATTGGTTTTGATTTAAAGCCTTAACCAATTAATTTAATTTTAAATACCAAATAAAGAATAAAGTTGTTTATAAGAAAAGAAATATCATTAAAAATAAAATATTTATTTCTTTGGTTCAAAGGCTTTTTATTTCTTTAAATTAAAGACACGAATTATTTTTAATAAAATTTTGAAGTATATTATACTTAATTTTACATATTTTATGTGATTTAAATTTTAACAATTATAGAATTTCAATTAAAGATAGAAACTTTTCATTTAAAAAAATAATTTTTAGTATTGAGCCTTTAAAATATAAAATTTAAGCGCAATATAAAATAAACAATAAAACTTTTTTGAATCAAAAATAAAATAATTCAGTATTAAATACTCCTACTTTGAATAAAAGATTTTCTTTTAAAAGATTCAAAATTTTTAAAATGAAACTTCAGCTTTTTTCTCTGTGACCTGGATTAAGTACTGCTTACGACGCTATTTAATGAGACATAATTACACGTATAGTAACCCATTGTATAATCGAAGCTATTTATCTTGATGTTAACGGTAAAAAAATTATTTTATGACTCTTTGAACAATCCGTTCACCGGGTCCAAGGACTGCAAAAACTGATCATTCTTATTTTGCACCTGCTTTGTTTGCGGCATTTAAAGCAACTTGATTGCATTCAGTGTAGATAGAGGTTGACGTTAATGTTTTATAGGATCGGAACCATCTGATCCTCTGAATTTCGTCAATGTATAAGAATAAAAAAAAATTACCTTATTATTTAAAATAGGCATGGGTATCCACTGATACTAGTTGGAAAGCAAAATACTTCTAAAAGAGCCTGGGTTTTTAAAAGAGAATAACTTAAGGATGTTATCGGTTCTAACTGTGGTCCTAGTCGATTAAAAAAACATCTAAATCGTAAGAGACTAGCTTACGATACTATATGTATGACCTTGAAGATGATAATACCAGTATTCATTTCATCGGAGATATTAGAAAAAAACGAGGCATCTTTTGACAGTTTGACCATTTTTTTATATCAACTATCCTCTCGCCCTGCTTCAAACTTCTCCAATTTGAACATTGTCCTGTCAACAGCATTCCTTTTGATTATACCATAAATTCTCATTTTTCACCTAACGTGGTTCCAAATTTTTCTTGGAATGAATCAAATAAACGCAATTATTGGGCAACACTTTCTATACTGGATTTTAACGGAATATAGTATGTAGGCGAGTGCACCTACTTAAGCTGATGACAATTTTCACATAGCTTATGTTATACACACATGTTATGCCAACCGTACATACATATGTGCTGATGTTAGATGAGAAATTTCTTAGAAAAAGTTACACCTCCTCCGCACTAAAATCAACATACATATATGTATGCGTATACGAGAGTCAGTCCTCTTTCGAAACATCATCGGTAGCTTAATTATGTATAGATATATTCAAATATTTACATATTTTTGTTTAAAAATATATCATACTCATAAATTAAAAATGAAACCAAAGCTTAAAAATAAATAAATATATTTTTTATGAACAGATCGAATCTTAATATTTGGATGTACGTAAGATTACGAAAAATTCATATAAAAATCTCCTGATGCGAATTTTAACATAATTTTATGGTCTCATAACTCACAAAAGAGTCATTTTATTGCCATTATTTTTGTTGTTGGCCTTTTTTTTTTTTGGTTATCCCGGTGCTTTGTTATTGCTTTCTTATGGGTATAATGATTACGGTCTTTACGAAATGACATTTGTCTTGTGTTTGTGTGCTTTTGCAGTGTTTGGTTTGGGGATATTTGGCGCTTGCGGTAAACATTATTTTGGATATATATATGTATAAAACATAATTTTATATATTTTTTATGATATCCGTTGGTTTGACCAGACATATATACGAGTAAGTATATAAGCGTATCTACATACATATTAACAATAAACCAGTATACTCTATATATATAAGATTACATGACATGTAAGAAACTACTTACTTAAAAACCTCGTCATTAATTCTATTGTCTATTTATAATATATGAATTATATATCAACACCTATTAAATATGTAATATGTCACTATTAAAAAGTAATTCTGTCAAAGTGACTTTTTATTTATTTGTAAATTGTAGAGCTAAACACGTGCGCGTGTATATAAATACATGCATTTGTACACAATATTAAATGACAATTTCGTTGCTGCATAAGGAAATGAAATCTAATATAAAATAGCTTTCTGCATGTGTCAAATTTGCAAGAATTTACACGTATCGCTGTATGAAATTAAAATAGAAAAGCCGCAGATTAGATTACCATTTCAGTTTATTGTCTGTTACATGAACACTTTGGAGTAATTACATCGTGTATATGTAACTCTTAGCCTTCATATAGAGACAAATATTTCTCGTCTATGGCTTTATAATACCAAAGCCATCATTCATAATTATCATAGCTTCTAGATTATATCGTATAATAAATTCGATTTATAACAAGACCCGTATAATTAATAATTCCGCCTTAAGTTTTCTATTTTTGATTTGTTTTATTTATTTATTCAAACATATCACAAAATCATATAACTCCTCCATTTCTATCGTTTTGAATATTTAATTTTATCTCTTGTATCTCTATATATACGCACGTATATAGTTGGAGACCGCACATATCATGTCCGAAACTACTATATAATATAATTTATTTCTTGTATAAATTTGCATATATTATGTGATTGTGATAAATTAAGTTGCCTAATGGCTTTGAGATTGACCAATGGTCTTTATCATTTTAGGGACGAGTGTTGATAATTTTTAATGGTTAGATTTCGAACACAGCAGTTCTAAATGGCTTTCATATCGTATATCGAAAATTGTGTAAGTCTGTTAAAAGGCTCTTGAGACATCTATATATCGAAGACATCTTATGAATAACAAACTTTCGAATTAACTCAGCTTTCAATTCTAAATCATTATAGAAGCTTATTGGCCTTTGTCGGAAATAACACTGACATTTTTGCTCATTAACAAAACCATCTATATGAGGTTGAAATGTGCATCATTTTTTGTGACAGTTCTGACTTTTTCGTGCATACAACTATAATTACGACTATAATTTTTGCTTTTTCACAGCTTCGATATTTTTATCGTGGCAATACAAGCTTTTCGAAGATGCGAAGAATGTGTCACTATTAATTTTTAAAAATCTCTACTACATCGGGAATTTATTGCCAAACCAGATGTAACAAACACTTGTTGAGAGACTAAAGAGTTATCCTCATTTTTTTTATAATAGGCAAAACATTGAGTTTGTACACTATAACACACATTGTGTACCAAGAATCCGTCATCTTTCAGTTTTCAGGAAAAGGAAAAATAAAACACCTTTAATAAAATTATGAGCTTTTAACATATGCGGAGAGTATCAAATTCGAATCCTTATACTATTGGTGGTTGTTAAGCTATTTTTGTACCATCTGACTTATCATTCCTATCAGTGACTTGGATGAACATAACCTTAAAATGAGAAACAACTGAATAAATAACTTAAAAACGATTAATTTATTAAAAATTTGGGCGAAACTTTTGTTGAATTGGTTCTGGTATACGATTCTACGGTCAGTAATTTATATTAGAAAAAGGACTCTGCAATATAAATGCTATGGTAGAGTGTAATAAAATAAAATGGAGTTGCCTTCTGAACAGACTTTCATTGTGGATCGAAAACGCCGTTCAGTTTTAATCCGATTTTGCAAAAACTGATTATTATTAAGTCAACTCTATTGTAATTACAGGCCAATACGTATGGCTTAAGGTTTGATTAATAAAGAACCGTCCTTCATGCCAACATATAGTTTGACAAGTAAGATGGATCGGCCCCTGAATTCTGCCTTCCAAATCCTTTTTACATATTACCCTTATCTGGTTTCGAACACGGTACTACCTGCTTCAATGGTCACAGCTTTAACTACTGCGCCATTTGGTCGGTGAAGAATACGGTTAATACGCTTCAAATTTGAGACATTAAAAAGAACCGTGATGGTTTATTGTGTTATGCATAATTCATGAAGCCAAAATCGTGTGACGAGCAGTCTTAGTTACTTAATGTAAACACAAAGAATTACTGATTCCAATAATTCTTGATTGACACTGGGGTTAACCTTTGTTATTCCTGTAAACCATTCAAGAAATTATAAATTTCTAATCAAGAAATTAACTTTGTTGCATAGTATGGGTTTATTATCCAGTCGTGTATGATAAATGAAAGTGTAGTTGAATATTTTGACAGGACTACTTGGGGTTTCACATTTTGATGTAGAAGCTGGCGGCTACTTATCATTTAAATATGAAGCTGAATAAAACTAACATAATAAATTAATTTTTAAATTTTTTAGAGTAAAAAAATCACCTCGACTTGACTTGACATGAATTTGTTATATAATCTAGAACTTTTCGTTGATGGAAAATTCGTAGGGTAATTCTGTCGTCATATTAGCTAATAAAAACTTGCCGGGTCTATGGTATTCTAGGGATTATTTAGATCATGAATAATTTTTTGTGAGAGCTTTCAATTTTATAACGAAATGATCCCGATGACTCTAAGTAATTTTTACCAATATCGTGGTTGAGGATCAAAACTTATGAAGGAAGTATTGAATTAGAACATAAAATAGGAAACATTGCGTTTATACCACAGCTAAACTATAGAATTCCTATGTGGAAATGACAAATGGTGGAAATGGTATACTATCAATTGCCTATATTATATTTGTAGTTCCAGTTACTCTCCAGAGCTTGGAATTTCAGTATGGTATGAAATGTTTTATTTTAGCCAAAATTACTTCGAGTACGCGGTATATGTCGTAGTAGCCAAAAGAGAGCTTCTCGAATCCAACCGGAGACCATGCTTTATGCTGGTTTTTGGAGAGCGAGTGATGATATTCTTTCAACAGCGTAAGTAATAATGTAAGTAGTTTTTTAAATTAGAAGAAGTAGTGAGATGAGCTTAGAGATAACACTATACAGCGATCCAATTCACAACATGTGAACGCAGTGAGTTTTAGCCTGGTTCAACACTACTATAATGACACATGTAAATATCTCGTAAAGTACTATACCACAACCTTGACTATTCCTGTAGAATGGATTGTTTGAAAATTCATCCGATTTTTATATAAAGAATGCTTCAACGCTTGATCGGGAAAGTATTGAATTAACCAGCAACGTGTGGAGAGAGAGAGAGAGAATTCGGTTTTGGTGCTCATTCTAAACTTCTGAGACAACTGTTGGTTTGTAATTTTGTGTCGGTTAGTAAATTTCATCTAAAGAAAAGAGAATGTGTGGAAAGCCTGACTTTCTCATATGAAAGTTTTAAACGCATCGTGTCGATGTTTTTATCGTAGCATTGCAATATGAGCTTTTCGAAGATGAGCAGAATGTGTCACTATTATTTGAAAAATTTGCGTAGTTAAATTTTATATGTTACATCGGGAGTTTATTTTCAAACCAGATGATATAAACACTTAGTGACAGGATTGATTCGTAACCTCATTTATAAAACCATTGAAATTCAATTATGTAAGGTTAAGCTAATTTACTTTGTAGTAAGTGAAACATTAAGTTCGTACTCTTTAACAAATATTGTATTCCAAGAATCCCTCATCTTTCAGTTTTCAGGCAAATTAAAACCCACCTTTAATTTGTAGGCTTTAGCAAGAAAGTACCAGATTCGAACCTCTAGCTACTCTTTTACCATTCATATTCCAATCAGTGACTTGGATGAACATAACTATCATCCTCTGCTGGACTAAATTAATGGGTCCTAAAACATTTTATAAATTACATAATATAAAAAACAAGCAAACAAACTAAACTAATATATAAACGAGCCAGCCCAATTGTTTGTTGAATTGGTTGGGTTCTGATACGGTTCTGATCACTAATTAATTTTTGGTTCACGATCACTAATTAATTTTTGAAATGGTCTGTACAACATAAATACTTTGGCAGCTTAAGTGAAATAAAATGACGTTGCCTCTGGTACTGACTTTTAGACCGCAATTTTACAGATCTGTGGGGAATTTAATGTCAGTAAATTCTATATAAAGAACGTCACAAATTATGTTAATAATCTTAGTTCGAATGATACACTAAAAGATCATTGCATTTTCATTGGCATAGAACATGGAAGGAAAAGACTGATAAGTTTGTGTCATCGGTAATAAAAGAGGTATGTAGCCACTCTAGTATCAATCAAGAACCACTGACGGGTGTAACTCCAATTATTCTTAATTTGTACTGGAGCGAACCTTTATTATTATAGATCATTCAAGAAATTTAAAACATCCAACCATTGAATTATTAAGTAAACGTCTTTACATGGTATGGGCCTATTTTCAAAGGTAATAAGAATATCTAGGTATGTATCAAGTGTATACATACCTAGATATTCTTCAGTTGGTCATAATTTGTAATAAAAATACTCATCGTTTGAATATTCGTGGTTAAATTATTTCTATAAGTTTAGTCGTTAACTACCAGATAGCGTTGTTATTGCTAACAACTATTTTGAGAGTACGATGGTCCAAGGTATATGTAGACCAAGTTTGGGCGCATATAGTTGAGTCCATTACTTGTCGAAGTTATTTAGCATTACATGTCATAACCTTTACAGACTATTAATTTGCTAGTAACCATATATTAAATTCACTGGATTTAATAGGATAATATCTTCAGATTCCAGCATCTGCTTCATTTGAATCAAATCAAAATACAAGAAATGTAAGAATAAGTCTAAAATCATACGTAAAATAAACTATTTTTACCTTATTAGTGTGTAGCACAAGTAGAAGTTATCGTGCTGTTGTTACGCCACTTACATGCGATTTGGAAGAAATAATCGCTGAAGGAACTACGAAAACTATTTCACATTTGAGCTTTTGGAGATTTGGCAAAATGTCAAATCAAAAGTTTTGAGTAGAAATGTAGCAAGAGGTCAGCTAGAACTATTTAAAAAACTGAAACTGGGTGGGAGCCAACCAGTTTTTGGAGAGAGGGAGAGAGAGAGAGAGAGAGAGAGAAAAGAGAGAGTGAGAGAGAGGGATGGTATCACTTCAATAGCTCAAGTGATAATGACTGTCGATTTCAAAATGAGAAGTAGTAGCGAGATGAGCATAGAGATATTTTACATAACTATCGAATCAACAGCATGTGAACGGAGTAAGTCGAAATCAGTTCTGTTCACTACTACCCTGGAACATGGAAATATCTCGAAACTATGTTGGTTATTGCTGTAGAATCCATCCGATTTTAAGATAAGTAGTGCTTAATCGCCTTATCGGACAAGTATTGTTTGAACCAGCGACATTTAAACTGTAGACTAGTGTCTGAGTCCCACCAGTGGCAAGTGTCTAATCTTTATAATTTATAGAATTTATGAAATAAATAAAGTTGTCAGTTTCACTTAACTCAGGTCTTTTTAATTTTAATCTGTTCCTGTGATTCTACTAGGAATCGTAACAATGTTTAAGTAAATATTTTTAATAACCTGATATTATCTGTAGCTTTTAAATTTATACAAAGTTATAGCAACCTTTTCTTCAACCATTGCATGCTTTTGGTTATCAGAAAGAGGATTCGAGTTCAGTGCGCTAATTTTAATTTCCCGAGGAAGCTGTTGGTTAATAATTATGTGTAAAATATCGTTTCTCACCTCAGGAGTGCAGAAGTGAGCCTTTAACGTTCAATAACGCTGTAAATATATTTTATGACGGTTCTAAAACAGTGTTGAGAATAGTTAAGGCTGCGTTCTTTGCGTACAAGCAGCACCGGTTTTGAATCCCAATAAAGGGCTGCAAAATAGCAAAATAATCCGATTTACAAGTTACATTAGTCATTAAATTTTTTCAGTTTTAACCCTTTGAATTAAAGAAAAGAGAACGTGAGCAAAATTTCTGCTCTCAATACAAAGAGAAGTGAACAGTTGAATCAATGTATGTAAAAAGCTTAATTTTGCTGGAGAAGGCAGTGTTTGTCTAAAATTAAAAATTAATCGACATTGAAAGCGGAGATAGTTTACGATGTTAAATGGTTTTTAATTTTGTTTATTATTTTGGGTATAGTAATTTTATTCGCCGGTTGTCACTTAGTCGTTACATCGCGGACTCGAATTCGATTCTCGTCGTTGGCCATAAACTTAACAATGTTAAATGCTAACGAAAGCTGAGAGGTTACGAACCATTAATCGGTACTGGCACTGCTAAACCTTATTCTTACCTGAACTACTGATACTCGACCAGACATATAAATCTACGGTAGTGTATAGGCTGGAAAATTTCATCGTGTGATATATTGATACAGACACTCGATTCAAGCCAAATCCGTCTTCCAGTTTTTATTTACTGATAATGACTAGTTGCATATATGATGTATACACAGTGACAAACGACATGTTGTCGAATTATATCTTTATATGAACTCATCCGTTAATTAACATGCCCAAACCGAAATTGTTGCAAGACATAAGTATATAAACGTCTCAAGATTCTGTTCCTGTTTATAATGCCGCCGCCAATTAGAATATAAATCCCACAACATTGATAACCCTTTTGTCTATCCCATATATGCGTACTAATAATTACATAAAATCAATATAGACCTTTTGAATCATTTCCGAAAGATAAGTCAACATTTTTCTTTTATTTAATATTCATAATTTTCTTATCTTTTTGTATTCTTCTCTTAATAAATAAATTTATGATATTTGTTGTAAAGACAACAACAAAACAAAACTAAATACACATTAAAAAATTCTTATCAATAATAAAAAAGAAATTTATTTTTTTTATTTTCAAGCCTTCTGTACCAAAAAGACGTCATAAAGTTACTTAAGAAAAACAAAAAAAAAATCTAGAAATCAATAAAATGTGAAACATCAAACCCACAGCAGGTGAACATAATCAGACACAATCCAAAGTCTTGAATTTCCCAATCAATTCTTCGGTTTTGTGTGTATGTGTGTGAGTGCAGCAATTGTGTGTGTGTGTGTGTGTGTGTACTCGTATAATGTTAAAGACAAAATGTCGAAGAAAGGCTGAAGAAGAAAATGTCTTGTGTCTTCTTGTGAACAGCATGTGACTTTTTTACATAATTTTTATGTTGTGCTGTGTTCATGTGCTTAAAGGAATGAGATTTGCTTATTATATGTATTATGAGGCGGTGTGGAACAATAGAGAGAAATTTATTAGTTTTAAGAAATGTTTTAAATGGAAAAACATGTAAATTAGAGGTACAAAATAGAAAGATGAGTTATTGGACAGAATTTAAAGGTTTTTTTTTTGGTTTAATAGAATTAGAATATTATATATGTGGTTTTTGTCTAGAAGTTAAAAATAAATCAATAATTAATAAGATTGAAATCTTATAATTAAAAAATGGTGTCTCATCGGAATCATTTCATCATCTCACAAACAAGTGTATAGGGTGGTTGACCAAAATACGCTTCGTTGAAAACAATACATTATAATTAATACAGGGTTTTCCAACAGGTAGTACTTTGACTTGTGACATATTGTTCCTTTTAGGTTTGATATTTCAACGGGAAAAGTAACAACATCAGCGTACATCAAACGCTTGAAAAATTGAAAGGTTTAGATCTTGGATACCTTGTCAATGTTTAAGATAATTTCCAAAGATTTAAAAATCATTTAGTATTTTGCATCAAACATAAGACCGATAAAAACCTATAGATTGTTAAAAATGTTAACAAACTAAATAAACTCGGATATACTACCAACATAACCACGAACCTCCGTGTTATGAAAATAACATGAGCATATATCATTTTTATCCTTAAAGCAACAGGAAAATTAAGAACAACAGCAAATTGGTATCCCTCAACCCATTCCTTGACAATAATGGTCTATTGAGGGTTGGTGGAAGGCTCCAAAGATCTCAGCTAAGGTTTAATCAAAAACATCAACTGATCTTAACTAAAAATCACATGTACGCGAAACTAATTGCTCGAGAAGCACATCATCTCTCACTACATGCAGGGATACAATCAACTTTACCACAAACACGTATAAAATTTTGGATCCTGAATCGTAAAAGTCTAGTGCGAGCAACAATACACAATTGCGTAAAATGATTTCGATTTAGGAGAGTGGCATCACAACAACTAATGGGTATGCTACCCGAAGCTAGGGTAACTCCATCTGCCCCATTCTCCCATACCGGAATCGATTATGCGGGTCCATTTGCAATTCGTGTATCCAAAGGAAGAGACAATAAATCTTGCAAGGGGTATATTGCTTTATTCGTTTGTTTCTCAACTAGTTTCTTAACTCGAGATCACAAACAATAATTGAAACATAATAGTGTAGTACAATCTTACGAACTATTATGCAGAAATGACCGCGTATAAGCGATGTTTAAGCAAGCTAAATCATCTCTGCTCAGTTTCGGATCTGAACTTTACGAACTCTAGTATCACTAAGAGATCAACAGAAAATATATGTGGACTGATAGAGCAATTGTTCAAACAATATTTAAAAGAAATAGAACACAAGGACGAACCGCTTCATAACCATAGAGTGAGCTTTGGAAGAAGCAAATGAGGAGCTCTCGATATATTGTAGATAATATAGCAAATGATCTATTCGGAGTACTAGACAATAGAGCTGCGGGACACTATGAACAAAAAAAGAGAAGCTCAACTTAAACAACAAACGTATCACCACTACAAGGCTTTTAACGATCCAGCAACTTAAAGGCGAATTAGATTTCATGGTGCGAAATCTACCCCTGAATTTATGGTGCCGACCATTGATGACACTGATAATATATTGGCCTTATACCAACTGATAACAACCAAAACTAGGCTATAAGGAAGGTTATTAATATTTCAGGTAAAGGTGCTGACATACAAAGAGACATATCAGATATATAGGCCGTGGTATTAGCCTACCACCAACAATCCATCTATATTCATTCAGCCAAAAGTAGAACTACTCGTAACTACCAAATTGACAGTTTCCGAAAGGCTTGTCGCACCTTCAACGACATAAGGATATGCCAACTAACCTAGGCCGTTCATCAAAGTCAAGAAGATGACGACTTATGCGAACTACTTCTGTTACGACAAGAGCGAATGAACAACCAGTGTGAGGTAGTTGAAAGAAAGGTATCGAGCAAACCTGATACGTGGATTCAACTGAGAGATTATCAATGGCTCTACTCACTATCAAAACAACGGATGGTCACTATTGTTTGTCACCAACAACCATTTGCTACGAAAATATCAAATAGCGGTATTTTAAGCTTAGGCTCTGGTTGCAATCTGAAGGGAAAAACAGTCATTAATGGGAATGTCAACATTACGACAAGAAAAAGAATCTTATAATTCGTATCATTTCAAACAGCTGGAAAAATAACAAGGAATCGAACTGTCACAACAACATATAAAGGAGGTTTTAGTAGATACAGGAAATGAATTATCTTACCAACACGTCCACCACTACACACTTATGGACTGATTGCAATTGCATTCATTATCTTATTAATCGTGGCAATCAAAAAGAAACAAGAGTGTGCTGCAACAAAACATAAACCAAAGCCTGTAGCTCCACAAGAAGCCTTGGTGTAAAGTACCTAGGTGGATAGAAACAGTATGTGGCCGGGGAGAATGTTATGAACATAACATGAGCATATCAGTTTTACTCTATTTTCTAGAACGGACATAATATTTCCGTTCATAACTTCAATATATTTGAATCTTGCACAAACTCAATGGCCTAAGAGTGGAAACCGAGTCTCAATGCAGTGTATTGCTACACCTGTCAATTGCGCTT
Source organism: Tipula lateralis (assembly GCA_963932295.1). Classification (NCBI taxonomy): domain Eukaryota; kingdom Metazoa; phylum Arthropoda; class Insecta; order Diptera; family Tipulidae; genus Tipula; species Tipula lateralis. The sequence goes on along the minus strand of OZ010736.1, from coordinate 189,903,229 downwards.
CTTAAAGTAAGTAAACCCTACGATAAAGACTCATTTTATTGGTAGATTGGTGATTGGTGACTTTAACTACTGCTTGCATATTATTCAATCGGGCAATATAAGTTTTTTGGTGTTGCATCTAACGAAGCTTGAATAATTATTAGAGACTTTTGTTCAAAGCGTAATCAACAATTGATTTTATGTTATTGAAAATGTCGTTTGCAAATCGTTTGCTTGTGGAAGTTTACGGTGAAGGCACACAGAGTGAAAAACGTGAAGGCACACCACGAAAATTTGAAGATACAGAATTGGAAGAGTTGCTTGATGTGAAGCCTTGTCAGATTTAAAAACAATTAGCAGAAGAGTTGAATATTATCCAACAATGAAATTGGGACCCACACAAATTTAAAGAAAGAGACATTGAACTTTAGAAAACCATGTACGAATTGTTATTTCAACGACACCAAAGGTAGGAGTATTTAAATTGGATCATCACTGGGGATGAAAAATGGATCCAGTATGACAATCCAAAGCGTAAACGAGCCTGGTTCAAGCCAGTCGACGCCAAAAACAAATATAGATGTTTCGAAGGTGATTCTTTATATTTGTTGGATATAAAGGGTTAAGTCTATTATGAGCTGCTGGAAGAGCGTGAATCCATTACTGGACATAAGTTTATCGACGAAAACTGATGGCTTTAAAGCAAGCTTTAGTTGCAAAACGACCGGAATGGGACAAAAAGGACAATATGTTGCAACAAGACAACGCTAGGTCACATGTTGCTATACTTGTCAAAAATTACACGGACTGGAAGAACTGGGAAATTCTATTCCACCTGCGCCGTATTCACCAGAGTGTTCTTCCTCTGATTACCACCTTTATTTAAGTAAAAAATGTCGGCAATTTATTTGTACACCCAATGTATATATAGAATTGACAAAATCAACTTATGTAATAATACAGGTCCATACTTCCAACATGGAACTGCGACCGATAATGCTGAAAAAATGTACTTTTTTCAGAATCGGTCTTCAACCAACTTTATATAAGAACTTAACATTATATGGTCATTGCAAAACTATACGATATTGTCAGCCGGTTCGTGATCGAAATCGTTTAGAATGTGAAACGGTATGGATAGCCGTTAGTTCAAAGAAAGAAGATGAATAATAGAATATTGTTGTTGTGAGAGAATGCCTCGTGGCAACATCGTAAGGTATTGCTTCTATGACCAACATTATCTGTGCTTTTTTCCCTGAGCATAGAAGCCCGGTAATATGATACAGCATCTGTTCATTTGTCAGATTAACAGTGATATAATCCACGTTATGTGTATAACAACATCCAGCCTTTCTGAATCGAAAAACCAACTGTGGATCGATCACAATGGCTTGTTTCGAAACCCATATTGCATTCAACTTAAATTAAATCATTTATTTGTACTATAATACTCAATTGCATACAAAACATCGGATAATATTTTGTAGATAGCAGCTGTAAAGTATAATATTCAGCGTTAGACCCGAGATCACCCACAATTCAATGCATTACACCACATTCGTGTATGAAAGTTAAGACACAATATATATGAGTCCGAGGTCTGTTTAGTAAATATATTGTCTAATTTAGACTTGACTCATGTGGCATATAGTAGTTATGTCTTAACTGCTTCTAGCCTTAACACAACTATTGAGCTCTAAAGAAAAACCACAATGGAGATGTTTATAAATGTTGTTTTCCGGTTAATAAAACAAACATCTATATATTGTCAGCACAATGACAACAGATGTACCAATTGACGATAATATAATTGTCATTCGTACAGAATAAGTAAAGGTAAACTAAAACTGTATTGTCTTCTATATTCCACCTCCTACGGTGTATGGAATAGATTTCTTAAAACCTTAGCTGGATGTACAGGTGATAGAAGTCGTGTAGAGATTTTTTAATATAGAATAAAACTATTTGAGAATAGATTAGTTCCAGGAGTATATTTGGCCAAGGCACCGATCATATTGCTCATGGATGCTTATAAGACACCGATTGACGATAATTAATATCCACCAGCAGTTGCTATGTTCGAAATAAAACAGCATTAGAACTATCCATTGACTTCATGAGTGGTATTATGAGTTATGTGGCATACTGTATGTGACATTAACTTCGCGTTTTGGGACACACATTTAACAAGCGATAGACACATTTAACAAGCGATAGTGGTATAGATACCGACCCACCAAGGATCAAAGAGTGATCGACGTATAAATGATATGTATGTGGCGACTTATACTAACAGTAATCACAGAGTGCTCAAATGCTCCACAAACATTAATAGATACTTGATCTACATAGTACGATTTTAGTGCTAAGTCATCACAAAAGAAGTTTTAGGCGACAATTTCCGTATATCTTTACAACCTCGTTAATAGACAGACCAATTATTGGTGATGATTTCTTGATAAACTATGGTCTTGTCGTCAAACTGTGTGGAAGACGGTTACTCAATATCACGACAAGTCTAGCTGCCAGATGAGTGATTGTTAAGATCAATACATCTACAAGAGCCGTTTGGAACCTGTCAGTCATAGGACAGCCCTGCCGAGTTTCAGTATGTGGTTCACCTGGGTTAAGGTCGACCATAATCTTCTGTAGTATTATCACCTCCTTACATGGCCCAATAGAAAAATGGGATGGACTGGAGACCGTGTGGAAATAATCGGGGGTTAAAAGCAGTTACTGAACTAGATCGACATTCGATTTCACGTATACAAAACTTTTTGATGCACCTTCAAGGATGCAAAGTTTTTATCGAAAATTCGCATGGTAAGATCATACCTTCTGATACCCATTGCACCCGAAGAAGTTCTAAAAATGGCAATTACACTATTTTAATTCACTAGAGTGCTCTTTGGTCTTCGGAATACTTCGCACAAATTTCAATGCTGCATGAATAAAGTGGGGAATTGCCCAAATATTGTATTCGTCTACATAGAACATATTCTTGTTGACAAGTAAAAACAAGGAAGATCTTAAACTATTGTTGTTGTTCGAGACGGAAGTCGAACTTTGAATAAACATTAAAAACTCAACTCGATATATCCGCGCTAGAGTTTCTCAGCCAACATATGTATATCAGAAGATGGTATACTACCCTCGCCGAAATCATAAATGATTTTCTGTTCCAAATTCGGTGAATGCACACTATTCATGCACACTTGGCAAACCTAAACAAGATGCCCAGTCGTTTGCCCAAATTAAAAGTGAGCTTGCTAACTTAAACTGGTTAGCTCATCCTCTGAGCAATACCAGATTGATTTAGTATCTCCACATTGCCGTAGCTCCACATCGGATGTTGGAAACCTTAAGGATTTCTTCCCAAAAATTATCAACAGCAGAAATGAAAAGCCGTTGACGGAGAACTACTTGCTATTTATTTAGCAATAGAATGTTTCAGATATTTTGTAGAAGGTATAGACAATAACCATCGATCAATACCGATCAAAAGCAGATTATCACGGCGGTAAACTTCCTGAGGGATAAGAGTCCGTACGGCAGACTCAACAGTTAGACAATATCGCTCAGTTGAGAACGGCCGTACAACATATATGAGTCAAGCTCGTTACAGACATTTTATAACCACATTGATAGTATTGACAAAACTTCAAGACTACTAGCTTATGTACAACAGTTTGATGATGAATTGAGAGAGCTTCATGGCTCGTGGTTTAGAATTAGTTATTAAGGTTTTGATTTAGAGACCAAAGTTGTTCTTTACGGTATTGCCAATTAATTCTTATAGTTTATTCAGAGTGATCTTTCTTCTGAAAGCGGGTAAATGCTCACATGGTTACCCAAAGGACTTAAGACCCATAACTCTATTATCCTTTCTACTGAAAACCTTGGAAAGACTGACATATTCCTATATACTTTCAAAAATAGGAACTGGGCTCAGTTTCAGCATGCTTATTGTAAAGGGAAATCTGTGGAAACAGCTCTGTACGCCCTTGTAAGTATACAATTGAGAAATCAATATTCTCGCAAGAGTTTTGTATGGTAGCGTTTCTTGTTATTGCGGGCGCCTTTAACTCCTGGTAGTAGATCCACCTCTCTTAAATGACAATAGAGCCTTACTGACACGACAAGATTTTCAGGCGTAATCTTGGAAACGTAAGCTTAGTCAGTATAGATATATAGTCATGTACTCGTGCAGAAATGCCATCGGAAAGAGTAGGGCCTGAAGCCGGGGCTGACCAGCTCTTGATAAGGTCGCTTGCAGAAAGGGGATTGCGAAGATGCAAGCAACTGCCCGCATGCTTATACGTGGATCGCTGAGGACAATACCAACACTTGCCTTGGAGGTTATATATCACCTTCTCCCTGTCGATATTTATAGTAAGCAGATAGCGGCGATTATGGCCACCCGACTATCAGCCATAGTGAAAATATCTTCAGACAGGACACTCGACTGTAATCAGATTACTAAAGAAGGAACTGGCGAATATATAAACTACGTAACACCGTCTTTGTGCTTCGAGAAAAGTTTCTTACATCCTGCCTCTCAAGGGAATATCTCAGTTGTTTACGGTCGCGTTGGTTTGCCACTTGTCTCTAAATGAGATGAGTGAGCATTTAAACATTCATAAAGTCTGGGAATCCACAGAGCGGACGAACTAACGAGGCATATTATTACTCTCCTACTGCTACCGGTAAGGGCAAAGTTGGGGAGGCCCATTAAGGCACTCAAGACTGTGCTTAGTAAGAAGGTGGTAGTCCCAACGAATGAAAGGTAGACGAAAATCCTTTCATGAAGTATAGCAAGACAAATCTGGCCTAAGCTGGACTTGAAAAGCTCAAAGACACTGATATCTCTACGAAGATGTGAACCAAAAACGATTGCGAGGATATTTACAGGATACTGCCTACTTGGAAAACACGCCAAGAGGTTAGGTCTAGAAGTTTATGACTTTTGCAGAAGCTGCATGGACGAGGAGGAGGTGCCCGGCTTTGGCTCAAAAATGAAATACATATTCGGGTAAATTCTTAATAGACTGCCTTTGTGATCGAAAACTTTGAGGTGCGAGAGTTATCACGCTACATAAGTAGTTCAAACTGGTTCTCATAAGGGTAATAGAGAAGTAAGAACCTATAGTATCACAACGGATCGTCGCCGGTCTAAGCTTGCTGTAGCAACCACTCAACCTAACCTAACCTTCGTCATACCAATTGACTCTCTTTGAGGTCTAATGAAAATTGCGAACAAGAAGATATATTTCGCAAGTTTTATGTAAGACAATGTCTTAACATCTTCGTGTGATGAGAAAGTCTCGTAGCCACTAAATAACAATCGGAGTCACCCATGGGTTTGGCTATGATAGTTGATGGAATGTATGAAAAAAAATTTTTAGACCATCTAACCGAGTCACGGTCTTATTTCTGTGTAAATTTATGATTACGATAGAACCTTGAAGTAATACATAAACATAGAGGTTCTTTCAGGAGTTTCTTCTGTTCTGTTTCCAAAACCAATTACAAATGTAATTATAATTTCAATGCCCCATTTTAGCAGTGTCAATTAATGTATATCCCAAAACTCCACACGACTACTAACCTTAGTTCAAGGAAATTCCAATAACACACGTATAATTATGTCTATTTACCTACACTCAAGAATATCAATGAAGGTGGTCGGTTATTATTCTGCATCATATGAACAGTAAAACAGTTTCAATACACAAATCAATGTGACATATATCCTTTTTGTTAATGCCATACAATACAAAATGTTTATCTATATTTGGACATTTCTATTTCGTTTATTGTATATAACCAAAAAATAGCAGATGAGACGTATATACATGCGCAGAAGGAATCAAGATTGAAGATGACACTTTCTTGACAACTTTAAAAGAATTAAAAAAAAAAATAAATATCTAAAAGCGGGAGCTAAATAGATGTTGTGTATCAAGCTGTGATAATATCCTTTATACTTAAATGTGGGTAATGAAGGTTGTACACATACTTTTTTTTGCGAAGATGTTTAAATCTTTTCTTTTTAACTTTTAATTATGTAGTTTCCATGTACTCAGATTATCTCTATACCATACACAATAATATTTTGTCATATGGCGAGAGAGATAGAGAGAAATCGGTTACTTGGTGGTCTTCGTTCGGTGTGGTGTAAATAGATCAATCATATATAGATGTGTTTTGTGGTAAGCAGATTCTCGGAATATATTACATATTATTTATAATACTCATCAAAAAATTACGCATGTGGGTTCTCGAGAAAACCGATTAACTTATACGTACTACTTAAAGAGTACGCGCATATCGCGTATCACAATCGCGCCCGTATAAATTTCCTATAAATCTCAAATTTCTGTGGTAGTTTTCAAAATTCAATTGATTTATTTTATTACTACAATTATTACTATTTTATCCCCTTTTCATTATATACGATCCAACAACGAACAAGATGATTAACCATCTTCTTAGAAATTCAATTAGAGACAAGGTAACGTGTATATAATATACAAAGAAGACACCTTTTGGTTTTTTTTTTTTTAATTTATTTTATTACAAAATCTACTGAAAATAGATATTTTATTAAGTTTTATTTTTTAGTTTTTAATTTATTTATTTTAGATTTGTTATCACCCACACAATCAGTTTCTATAAAACAAAGTGATTTCCAATAAAAAAATAAAAATTGAATACAGATAATAAATAAGTATAAATAAGACAAGCAATGTTGGTATTAAAATGCTATTCCGGTTTTCTTCTTAATTTCAACTTGGTGCAGGACCACCCAGTGGCTCATTTAAAAAAAAAATTTAGGTGTTCATAATGACAGAATCACATTTGCATAAAGCCATTGTTGGTCCGGACCGTGTCAACAATCTGACTCAATCGGTTTTGATTACGAGCCAGCTATTTATATTGTTGTAAAAAATTAATAAATGGCAGATTGCTCTCTTTAAACTTACAGCGACCTCTTCATCTACTGAAAAGCGACATATGACCGAGCCGGTGTACTCTCTGCCCTTTGATTTCAAGCGCGATATTATAAATTCGAATTAAATGCCTGATCTTGTGATCGAAAAGAAACTTTGCGCGTTTTGAGCCATGTATACATAATAACTGGGCAGACACTCTTTATTTTTCCTCATTTGCAAGATATTTTGATTTCAGAAGTTGCAGTAAACGATATAAAGCCCGATTGCCAGTGGGAGTAATGAGAGATCAAGATTCTTGAATCTCATCACGAGTGGTTACCATTACTGAGATCCATTTTTTTAAATTAAGCTTTAATTGGGTGCATGGTGAACTTTTAGACTGTCCTAGCTCCTTGTAGCTGTCAGATAAAGGAATTCGCACTTTGCACCTTCAGTTCAAGTTTTCTCGTGTTACCCATCCTGGTGTAACAAATCGTGGTATTTTCTCCTTTAATTCTGCAGATTATTTACCATTTATTAATGTATAGAACACGAAGAGTTCTGGAACATCTCTGCGGTGCTGTAGGCTGCTAGATCTTTCGTAAGTCTGGAGTTTCGTATTATTCGGATGGCACGCTACTGAACTATATCCAGAAACTGGAGAGCAATGCCATATGCTCCACTCCAAACCAGACAGCAATATTCTATACAAGGTCTAATAAGGGTTTTATATCTCTGGAGGTCCTGATGGATCCGGATAAAAAGCCGTGTGCATCTTTTGAGAAATCCGAGTTAACGAGAAGCTGATTTGGCCGACGCTGTGATGTGTTCATTCCATTTTAAATTGTTGTTAATCTGAACACCAAGCAGACGAATTGAGTCACAACCCACGAGAACGTGGTCTTTTACCACAAAGAGAATCCGTTTTTCTCATTAAATTTTGACCTGATTTTTTACTCCCCTCTCAAATATTGTACTAAAATTAAGCAAAATGACAACTTCCAGCTGTTTATCATTTAACTCTGAAGGAATAGGCTCGACCTCGAATGAAATGGAATAGTGCAATGTTGCATCATCGGCAAAACTGTGGATAGGTTTCACAGTGCTATCCAACAAGTCATTAATCTAACACAAAAACAAACTTAGTGACAAAACTGATTCCTGAGAGACTTCGGCATTTATGGAAAGTGTGTCTCCCAATTAGCATAACGTTGATCTTTCGGTCTTTGAGAAAGCTTTTTATCCACTTGATTGTCTTCAAATTCAAGCCGTATGCCACAAGTTTACAAGATTCTCATAACAAACCTCAAATGCCTTGGATATATTCAAAGCGATTGCAAAGGCTTCTCCGGGGTGCTCAAGGGCGATATCCCATCTGTTTACAACATACGTCAAGAGATCGGCTTTCGCGGAAGCCATATTGTTTATCTGTTATTATTTTATTAATCTCAAGATAACTGGTTAATGCATTTCTCAAAAACTTAAGCTGGCACAATTAATATTGTCCGGTAGTTTGAGGTTTTATCACCCACGTCTAAAGACCGGTTGCAACATCGCACTTTTCCAGGCGTTCGGGTATTGTCCTTGCTTATAAGAAAAGAGAAACATTTTAGTTAATATTGGAGCCAAGTCACTTGCAAAATGCTTCAATATTCGAACTAGAATTCCGTCAGTTCCGGTGGTCTTATTCATGTTCTTGAAGACAATTTCCTCCAAGATGTTGACAGGATCCATTTTTGAACCACAATACGGAATTGACGGAGGCGTAACCGGAGATAATTAAAGTCGAGTTCGAAGTGAAAACGCTTGCCAGTAAGCCGGCTTGCAAATATGGATCACCCACGAAAGCACCGTGTGCTCATCTCCTTGTTGAACACTAGAACTAATTACAAACGTTTTTGATAGTTTCACTGTACATGGAACGAATCATCCGTAGTGAAGAAACTTGATAGACTGATTTGAACTGAATCTTATATTTTCGGTTGTCACCGATAATTTATTCCATCAGAAGAATAATTCTTCCCAAGGTAATGTACGATAGTGACTTGTATATTGAGCAAAGAAGAGCTATATCGCGATAATACTCGCATTTCAAGCGATCATCCTTCTTGAATATTGGGCAAAACGCGACCACTTTTCTTTTCTCAGGCATAACTCCATTTCACCATATCAATCGAATAAGGTTGAACGAATTTTCCCATTGAATTCCTCATAAGATGGAACTCCAATGAACATCACTTCATTGAGCTTGTGAGACATGTGGAACATGAAATAGGTCAGAAAAATGTTCACGCCATATATCAAGTACCGTATCGATGTTAACACATAGTGGTCCCGAATGGCCATGATCTTGCACCTCACTGCAGTTCGCAGACTTCTTTTAAGAAATCACTCGAATTGCGATGTTTACGTCATCAGATAGGTTATAAGATTACAAAAAAATATGGCTGATGAGATCTTTATATTTTCGTTGCGATTCTTCATTTATCAGACTTTCAAACAAGAATCGCGTTGTATACCTGTTTTACCTGCGACTTCACTACCTTTAATCTAAACTATAATGTGGAGACTGTTGATCCAGCGATGCACCAATCCCGGTCCGTTGGTAGGTAGCTGCTTACATACTAACATGTTAGAAGGGTTTGGTTCTTTTTAGTCCCCTCACTAAATGTTCACTATCCAGTGGCCGAGAGGCTTCCGCATTCATAGGTTTATTCCATTAGCCTTGATTCATGCTTCGTTACATGACGAAAAAGTTCTCACAGCGCAAATCACTATTTTGAATTTACCCAAGTGCATTGACTATAGTAAACTCCGAAGTAATTTATTCTGTACACCAAAGTTAAATGCCATATAGCCAGATCGGCTTTAACACCTGATTGTAAATCAGTATTTTGTTGCATATGCGTAATTTTAACCTGCGTTCAATTAGCCGGTACATCTGTCTATTTATAAGATCAAGCTTTTTCCATTCCAGCTTAACATCCAGTGTCATACCAAAGTATTTAGCAGAGACTCATACAGCACAATCACATCGTTTAAGATGAATGGCGGCGGATTGAGCAATGGTTTATTCGTAAAGTTGACATGGACAGATTTTAATTTATTCGCCGCCTCTTCCACAGTTGCTATATTATAGCGGTGTTGTCAACAAATGTAGCTATGCTTACGTGGTCGTTCTGTGGTATATCACTTGTATAAATTAGGTATAGGACAAGTCCTCAGAATGCTGCCTTGAGTGTCTTCTGCCCTTACCTCTCTCAGTCTAGAATACTTATCTGCTTGTCTTACTCTAAAAAGCCTTTCAGATAAATATAATCTCAAGAGGTCAAAATATGTTCCCAGAAGCATACAATTTAGTTTATCTATATAAAACTATCACCTTATCGAAATTTGCTGCCACATCCAGAAATATGGTCGAACAAATTTGTTTAACTTCGATCGCCTTTTCTTATATGTATATATCTGTAGTTCTGTGAACCTAATCAATTGTTGAATGTTTGTTATCCGCGGTATAAGGTCTCTACATTCTATTATTGGTTTCATTCTTCTAAGGAGTAGTCTCTCCATTGGCTTTGAAATGATAGGGATATCGGACGATATGATTAAGCTTCATTGGGCGGTTAACCTGGTTATTTATTTATTTATATATATTTATTTATATATTTACAATAATTTTGTGAACTGCACATCTCATTTTGAGCTTATAAGCTCATTCATAATGAGGATGTGCAGTTCATCGGTTCCAAACAATGTATTAAAAAATTTAGTAAACCAAAGAATTTAATTCCAAAACCGGACACCAATTGCTTCGATTGATTTTTTAATCGCTAGTACGTCATAGGTAGCTTCACCTTTTTGGTACTTTTAATATGTCTTTCATATACCGTGACATAATAGTACACTTCAGGTCATTGTGTGGCTTGTCACTATGGATCAGCACATGTTTGTACACAAATACAATTTTTGAAATATGTGGAGTGTGCCACTGCAGTTGAAATTATGAAGTCCAATATAATTCAGCGACTAGATGATGGTGTAACTTTTTTTTTAACCTTATTTGATAGTTGCATTAGAACTACTAAAAAGTCATGTCCAGGAGCCTTAGCTGATCTCAGATTGAATTTTCCTTATAACTTTTTTCCATTTTCGATTGTAATATCCGATTCGGTTTCATTCGGTTTGAAAATATCAGCCAGATGAGCCATCACTTCGCTTAATAGGAAACGTCTGCGTAATTGGGGTTTTGTACATTTTGTTGCCTTCTATAGTAAGTAGATCGTATCTATACATCAGTAGTCAATTTTCCACGATAAAAATAAAACGACTGTTCACGACTAAGCTTCTGAATTTCTCCCTTTTTTTGTGTGCTTTTATTTTTTCCAAATTTGTATTGAATTCTAAATTTCTTTATTTAATTAAAAAAAATATTTAAAATAAAATTAAAATAGATTATGGAAACAGCTAATGGAATTCAAAAGCTTCAGGCCGAAATCGATAGCGATAGTGAAGGAGTGGAGTGGTCCGTGTATCAGTATTTCGAGTAGCTTGGAAAAATTAAAATTATAAGTTGTTGGCGATAATTTACATTCGGCCAAATGTAAATCGGATAAAATCCAACGCTTAGAAAATGTTCGTAATTCGAGTGAACCGACATGGCATTTTGCATCGAATAATAAAGTTGTTAAATGCTTATCTGGGGTCAATATGCCCGTTCTATTAGAAACAATAGTCGAAGAACTCGAATAAAAAAAAATACAAAGCAGTCACCCACGTAACTTTGACGATTGGAATAATTTGCCATCGATTGAAAAAGTAACCAAAAATAAACATTGCAACCGATTAGACTCTTTTTGCAATCGTTGTCCTTTCAATGACGGATTATACAAGACGTATTGAAAATGTCGAAGATGTAGCAGATCGGGGCGATTCCCGACAGTACTAATATTTCATACAAAATATATTACTCAAAAAAACTTAAGATTCATTCAAGAGTATGTAACGATATTGTTGTTGTTGTTAACTATACGAGATAGATAAAATATATTTCTTAAGCTTCCGAATTTTTCTTGGATAACTTTTACCAATGGTTTTGCAAATTGTTTCTTTAGTATTATTCGAAACTGCTATCTGGCTGATATCAGTGCAGTTTTCTACCTCTTCTGCTATTTTCTGTTTCGTTTTAAATCGTGTTCTGAATTATCCTCAGAAACTTCAATAAAATTTGATGAAACAAATTTGGTTGTATAAAATGAGTCTTTATCCTGGAGTTGACTTACATCAGTCGGCACATGTACCCAGACATTTGTCAGATTGGCTGAACACATTGGATTATCGACTGCGTCCAACTCGGAGATTTCCGAAACATGGTCTGCACTTTTAGCCAATATAGACCACAGCGGCTTTTATATGGAATCAAAACCATACATTTTCGGCATATATCGAACATTATGGATTGCGCAAATTTTTGAGATTTATGTTAAATAAATAACTCAAGTAACAAGTCTATAATGTATAAACGTCTTAAATACATTTCCTTTTCCTCTCGCGCTTTACAAAACCATGTACACACACACACATACAGAGATACAAATAATCGTTGTTTATTTTTTAATTTAACACCACTAATTGGGTATCTCCTCATATGTATAAGACGAGCGAGAACATAAACATGCTGATTCATTGTATTTATTTATTTTCATCATTATTAGTTATGTTTGATATGTATCTTAACGAAAACTTCACACACAAAACATTCAGCTTTAAATAATATATTGAAACTTTTTAACATCTATCCTCATATAATTCTGTGTATATTATCTTGTATCGGTGCTGTTAAAAATGTTCTTCTTCCAGCGCGCATATTTCGAATATAAATTAAATTTAAACAAGGAACATATATTTTCATAATTGTTTATGTTTTGCAACAAGTATATGTATATACATGTATATGCAACAACATGGATTATCTAGCAACATATATTTGACCACACCAAGTGTATACGATATACATATATCCTAATCATTCGGCGAACCTGTGCAGATCGTAAATTAAATACGAGATAAGTTTTGTGTGAAAAGCTACTAATTAAACTTACTCCATATACACGTATGTACATGTGTAGAGACGCGAGTATATATAACGATGTCGGTGGCGGCATGTTATATAGCAAATAACAACCAACTTTATGAAACTCATCATTTCACTGCTCATCAAGTCGAGAGTTTAAAATAAACATATTATATGTACGCGTATATGCACACTCACAGAAAGGGTCCAATTAATATTTTACGTTTATGTGAAACAAAAGGCGCAAGATCAAAATTACTTAAAAGAACCGCGGATAAGCGAAAATACCATCAAAAAAAAATTTTTTTTTCTTTTAAATGCTCTGCGCATCTTTATTATTGTTATTGTTTTTTGATGATGTTGCTGTTTTTTTTTCTTACGCCAGCCAAAAAATTTGTGTTGCAGATCTGCTGTGAAAAGTATATAATATCCGTAAAACTATATTATTATTATTATTATTTTACAGCAACAATATAATTGCTAACATTTTTGTGTGATATATCTGGATTTGGTGGGAGCATTCTTGTGTGCAAATCCCTTAAAAAAAACTGCGACGATTTTAACGTTATATCTCTTATGTTGGCGGTATATCGATGTCGATTAGAAAGTTCGAGCTTTATTGAAGGTCTTATTACTTTGGGTATATACAAACGATTTAAATTGTTAATAAGATGGCAGACAGTCTTCATTCAGCTTTAAATGTCTTGATTATACCAAATCGTCTCATGTCGAATGCATTTTCTTTCATCGAAACGCCAAAATAAATCAAATCAAAATCAGAATAGATCAATCATACCTGATATATCGGGTTTTTCAATAAGAGCACTTCATCTTTTTTTTTGAGTAAAACACAAACTGTTCGACTTTTGAACTAACTTTTTTTTTATTAACGAATTTGAACATATACATTTAAGTATGAAATTCGATTTCTTTTGCATGACAACCGCGTGCACGTTTTACGAAGTCCAATCTTTGAACCCAATTTTCGATCACTCTTTCGCATAAATCGCCCGAAATTCCAGCAACTTCACGTCCAACATTGGCTCTGAGCTCTTGCAACGTCGCCGGCTTATTGGCATAGACCAATGACTTCACATAACCCCAAAGAAAATAATCTAGAGATGTCAAATCACACGAGCGCGGCGGCCACTGGACGGGCCCATTTCGCGAAATAACACGCTCATCGAACTTAGTCTTCTATAACGCGATTGTATCGTGTGCTGTGTGGCATGTGGCCCCGTCCTGTTGAAACCACATGTCGTCCAAGTCCATTCCATTCAATTGCGGCCAAAAAAATCGTTTATCATATAGCGGTATCAATTTCCATTAACAGTAACGTGGCGATCGTTATCGTCGATTAAAAAATATGGCCCAATGACGCCTGCGGTGACTTTTTCGGGATGCAACGGTGCCTCATAAATCACGTGCGGGTTGCTTCCTGCGCAGTAACGCATATTTTGCTTGTTGACAAATCCATTTAGCCAAATGTGAGCCTCATCGCTGAAGATGATTTTTCGGTGAAAATCTGCATCATTTTTGATTTGCTCTTGAGCCCCATTCACGAATCGGCGTCGCTCCAAATGATCAAACGGCTTTAGTTGTTGTGTCAGCTTAAACTTATACGGATGTAGGCCAAGATCTTTACGTAAAATTCGCCACAATGATGTCATCGTGTGAGCGACACATTCGCGTCTTCTTGAACTGATGCCTTGGCGGTTGCGATGTTTTCAACACTACGATCACTTCTTGCTCTCGAGGGCACCGGAACATTATGTATAGCGAAAACGTAGACTCAAATTTTGCCACTATACGGTCGATTGTCGAACGGGCTGGCTTGTTAAATGGACCGTAAAATGGCCGTAATTCTTTTAAAGTAGCAGAATCGTTCAACAGAACGATTATTTTGATTAAAAATTTGCACGATTTGCAATCGCTGTTCACGTGTGTAGCGTTCCATGATGAAATGTATATTAATGAAGTTTCCAAATGACAAAAGAACAATTAAAAATATGGCATCGTTCGCCGTCCCTATCGGAAAAAAGTTGAAGCGCACCTGTTGAAACACCCGTTATTATAACTATAAGCAGATATAGCTAAAACTGAACCTAAACATGTCTAATCAGATAATATCATCACTAAAATACTAGCTCATTGGTAAGTTTGCGAGCAGAATAATACGTTGTGCCACTAAATTTCTGGATTTTATTTGAAAAATAAAACGCATAAAAAATGGTTTATTCAAAGTATCTATACACAATTTTTGAGATCTCTCCGACGATACATGACTACCACGACGATAAAACTACTCGTCCTTGGACCGAAACCTATTCAACCAATTTAGCACTTTTTGAAACTGGTCAATTCAGCCCTTCCGAGCCCAATAATCCAAAGCGAGTTCGATAGCAGAACCAATCTCAGTGTTTTGATGGTGTCATAAACGATGGAAGTTCCATATGGGATGGAGCGGTATCATGCTGCAATATCACTCGTTCGTGTCTCGTGAGATGAGTTGCTGTCGGTGGCGTTGAGTATTGAGAGTTTTGCCCGGTTTCATCAGTTAATAGATCACGATTCTTTTCTAGTCGCACCAAACACAGAGCATTGTCTTCTTTCCGAAGTGATTTGTTGAAAGCGACGACTTTTTGCGTTTATAATTTAAAAAAAATCCTCTTCTCACCTTTAACAATTAAATGCAGAAACTTCTTTCTTTCTTTTTCCATTTCTTGGAATTTCTATCTCTCTTTCACTCTAATACAGAACTCTTTTTTTGTTTCTTTTTGAGTTTTTTCATAGAATGTAAACGTTTGGAAATATTCTGCTGGCGAGTCATGTTTAATGCCTCCACAAGTTGAACTTGAGTTTCCGTCTCATCGAATAATGCTTGGAGCTCGGTGTCTTCAAATGGTTTTGGTCTTCTGAAGCGCTCTTTGGTTCATGTAGCATCAAGTAATAACGTGATTCAGCTGCATTTTTTTCTAGTTGAAGCAGACTAGTTTTCCATCATCTGTGTGAAAGCCGGAAATTGGGTTACGCACCTAATAAGTGTCTATTGAAAAGAGAAAACGAGTAAACCATTCCTTAGATTTCTAGAAATGGACTTTAATTTCTGGTATAGCTCCTTTCCTGTCTAAAATTTAAATTGTTCCAATGAGATAGCTCTATCAGATAGCTATAAAACGAGAAGATATGTGCCATTCAATACTAAAACTGGAGACCAATATAAAATTGAGCTACGAGTATCATATATAGATCAATAGAAAAGATTGGATTGGTTTCTGTTAGCGTACAGTCAAAATGATTGAAAATGCTCCACTGTTCTGTAGTGTAACGACTGTTTTAGCGGTTGTTAAACCCTGATGTAATCACCTGCAAGATTTTAAAATGATTGGTGATTACTAGTTTCGAATATATGGAGAATGAGTTTCAGTATATTGTACAATTTGTATGTTTTACGGTTTGTAAATTAATGGTCGAGTTTCATACATGTTCAAATGACCAAGTTATTAGAGAAATTCTTGAAAGAGGTTTAACTATAATTTCGTACCAATAATTTCGTAGATTCACAGTAGTGTAGTTCATTTAATTTGTTAGCCTGTTTCTTTGAGGGTCACTGTACATAAATCGTCCGTTTAACTATACCATTGGAGCTAGGATGGAGTTGCTTGACTCCTGCTTTTGGCCACTAGTATCTTATCGTCGATTTGGATGATCTAAGTGGTTTTCTTATGCGCTATTTCGATTTACATATGTTGCAACGAAGTAAGATATTTGGTATATCACCTTTTCCAGAAATATTGGCTAATATGCTGGACAAGCTGCCACTTTGAAAAATGTAAAATATTTAAATAAATGATGAATATCTAAGATGATGGATGTCCAAACCAAAAAGTAAGAAGGAGTTAGTGGATCTACTTCAGTACTTTTGATGGCATAGAATGGGCGCGAATTCTTGAGGTACAATTTTGAATTCATAAATATTGTTGATGTAACATTATCAAAGTTGGTATATCAAACAAGTTTTCGCGGTTTGATATACTAACTTTGAGAATGTAACATCAACATTTCGCAATGTATCTAAAAACGCGTAAAACTAACAACATCAAAGGTATATCAGTATAGGTAGTTATTGTGAGCTAATCAGAATGGCGAAAACCATCACATTTATTATGATACGCAACTATATTGACGTCATTTTCACTATTAACAACATAAAATAGAAATTCGCATCAGTTAGGCAAACTATTCATACATATGTAGTTCAAAACCCCAAAAACGTCCTGTCAAGTTTGAGCATGTCGATAGAACAATTTCAACTACAAATTAAATAACGAGTTTCTTAAATATGATTGCCAACTTATCTATTTTGACGTGAACACTTCGGATTTCAGTTTAGATCTTTTCAGTGTGAGTTTTTATTTGTTTATTTTATTTTTTTATCTCTACAATGTGTTTCGGGGCTCGAGGCACTTCCAACTCTTTCGCGGTTTGCTTATTTACGTCCTACCGTAGGCCTTAATGGCCAAATCGAGGAAGTACGGCTATAGGTCCGATTTACATAGAACCATCTACACGTTGCATAGCTCCATGCCAGCCTATAGTACTGACATGGAAGATGGGTTGGCCCATGAATTCTGCATTCCAACAGGTGGTCATAGATGTGTTCATTAACACCACTGATCGTAATCTTATGGTGAAAAATCTCTTTTGCATCCTGCCCCTATCGGGATTCGAACCCGGTACCTCCCACTCCAACTGCCGCAGCTTTAACCACTGCGCCACCTGGGCGGTGAGTTTAACATTATATGTTTTTTGTTGCTGTTATATGGTGAAATCGACTGTAATTTGAATCACAATTTCCATTAAGTCATGTAGGAACGTTTTTGATAACCTGCACTTGCTTTGAAGCAATCCGTCGAGTGATGCTCGTGCTGAAGTCTGAAGTCAAGATTCGATCCCTTATAAATCGTTTGAATGAATATTCGGTTAAGTCTCATTTTTATATAAAGGCTTTATTCTGCGCCATGTCCGAAAAACCTAAAAAATATAAACTGATTCAATTTTCTACCTATGGAGTCGATGTCGTTAGTTTTATGCTAAGACAAAAAAACCATATCGTACCTAAAGATTCATGAACTCTTTGACGATCAAACGGTAGTTTTGTTACCATTCGATTGTGCTCTAAGCTCTTAACCAGAGATGCTACTCTTTAAACAAAGTAAAAATTTTACGTCCAATAATTTGAACTGAAGTGGCTGTTACACTCTGTTTGTGGCAGAGAAGAAATTGTTGAGTGAACTCAAATGATAAAATATACTGTCAAATCAGGACGGGTAACACGAGGAACGGTCAATGCGCATAGGCTTACGGTGAAGCTGCCGAAACCTCGAACTGAAGGTACAAAGCGCGAATTCATTCCTCGAACATCGAGGAAGTGGAATTAGTTATCCGGTTTTCAGTTTCCGTTGGATTATAAAATGCACAAGTTTAAGGCAGCTATCAACCTTTACTTGAAGGACCGCACGTTGGGTGCAGGAGCTCTGACAGTTACAAGGAGCTAGGACTGTCGAAAAGTCCGCCCTGCACCCAATTAAAGCTTAATATATAAAAAAAAAAAATCTTTTGCAAACATCATAAATTAAATGGAATGGCACTCACAATTATATGTACATGACTCTTTTGTCCGACTAACCATAGCTTATATTAGAGAAGTCGAATGTTACGTCAAAATCTGTTAGGTAGTAAAATTAAGTATTTTGGACTACAGATGCAGAAAATTTATACTGAAAACACTTATAAGTGAAGCCTTGAACAGCCAAATTAAGTGAACTCCATAGGAGCCGATTTTTTCTTGAGGGGACCAATACCTAGGCTATATATAGTTATTAAAATGAGGAACAAGCATGTGAATTATACCACAGTATACGATAAAAACTAAAACTAGTTGATCTATATTCTACCAGCTTAGACCATTCAACGAAGTGAATGGGTAAAATTGTTTTCTGCAAAATAATCATTGGATTAGATTAGTATATGATATGCAACTAACCAATTCCACACTTGTTCGTAGTGTTAATGAATATTGACCATTTATAAACATGTAAGTATGGAGATGCTATGCTTAAATCTCATTCGATGAATATGAATCGGCACATAGATAAAACAAAAGTTCGGTTTTTTTATGGCAATAGGCAGTTTTCATGCATCCATGTTCTCGAAGACAATGACCGTAAGAATCACAGAATCTATTTTAATTTCGGTGTGTAAGCCCCCTTATTATATTTATTAGGACTCCATCTTAATTTTCAATTCCAAAGCTAAATATATCTAACCAACAATTTCAACCCGGTGAACATTTAAATAGTTTAACTAATTGGTTTAAATTTGGAGATTCATGTTATCATCTTGAAATTATAGATACTTCGCGTTCGTCGTTGCTTTCCTTAGAGCTGTAATTTTAACACAAACATTTCAAAAGTGCAGGTAACTATACAACTTTATTGTGTAAAACTCACATGCATCTGTTGAAGTGTGATAATGATGCAGGGAGCTGTAATCGTGACAAGCTTAATGATGAATGGCGGGGGTTAAACTTTGAACTCCACAGAGTGGCATTGACAGCTAAGCTAGGGCGCTGGATCAACCAGCCGATGAAGACGTTTTTGTCTTGAAATGTATGGAATCTTCGTATGTGGTCTATAATACTCGTTTCGCTAGGCCGGTTTCGATCTGATGACGTCATTGACTCGTTGTGTGATCGAAAAGATCAAATCCATCTCATCAGGCATATGCGACCGGACTTGATATATGTTGCATTTCGTTCCTATATATACTGTGAGGCTATGTTGCAACAGTTCTAGCGAATTTTACAGAATTTCACTCGAAATCTTTTTTTTTCGATTATTTTTGTTTATACTTCACTATTGTGGCGTAACTATTCGTCGTATTTGTGAACGCCACACATCATGCTTTTGCGAATTTGTTCCGAACAAGTCAAAATAGATGAAGAAGCTTTTTGCTTCGATAGGTTCGATGCATATATCCTCCTTTTCGTTTTGACTGGCGTTTTGAATCGTTTCGTTTGATGTGGCCAGTCTTGCGCGATCTATAAAACACTTTGGATCTATGGCGTAGAGAATAATTTAGGATCTTCTGGTTATGAGGCCAACAGTATAAGGTGTGATCAAAACCAATGGAAACATCGGACATGTTATGGCCCTACTTGGTAACGTACTTGGTGATGACTTGTAGATTTCAAGAAATGTAGTAATTAAAGACTATCAGATATGTATCGTTGGTGGTTCCAAAGTGATCGAACTGGAATAAAGTATTATAACGATATGTGTATAATATCAAAGCCCCCTGGATATAAAAGCCAGAATGAATACTTACTTTTTGAAATGAGCTTTATTTAGTGTATCAATAATGTACGTTTTATCATGAAACTCATACGAAACGTACAAATTTCTTTTTAAGTTTTTAGGTATTACAACTTAGAGCTTTAAAAAATTTTTTTCATAAAATGACTAAGAAAGGATGAAATTAGATCTGAATATATTTCATTTTTTTCAAATCAAAATAAATCACGATCAAATTTAATTATAAATTGATCTAATTTTTATAAATTTTGTGCTTTTTATTTCAATATAAACGATATCCTCTAAAATATATTCTCCTCGCTCTAATTCTCTCTTGGTTGTACGACGAAAGTCAAACTCATTACTAAATAAATTTAGAAAAGTAATATTGATGAAAATACACATAATTGAACGCGAAAACTTAAAAAATTAATAATTAATTTATTTAAATGAAATTATGTATTCGAAAAAATTAACTAAAATCGAATTTATAAACATAAATCAGCTTAAAAGAAATTTTCAACATGCAGTTGTCAATAAATAATATTATCAGCTGATCAATGTTTACATTTCAAAATGAACACATAACCTAATCACAATTTCTATTTTGCTACACATTTATTCACAATCACAGCACAACAGTACACTATATTCTGAATCTTGAAATACAGAGAATCATTAAAAAAGGTTTATTTATGCTGTATCAACATAAGAATAATATTTAATTGCATAATTATGCATTAAATACAAAACCAATCTTAATAATGACATAAATGTCATAACAATGGGAGAGAGAGAATATTTTTTTATATTGAATGATAGTTCGATGAAATGCCATTACGATCGTTGCTGTTGTATAAAAATTTTGCAAGCCATTCATGTTAAAATCATACATGTGTGCATGTAATCATTAAATCTAGTTAAATGTGTGTATGAGATTTTGTGCATTGGTGTTGTTGATTTTATATATGAAAGCAAAACACAAATCACAATACAACTTTACATTTAATGAAATTGATTTGTTTGGTGTAAAGTGCCATTTTGATTTATTCTCTTTGTGAGCATACTTAAAATAAAATATAGTTCTCGTAACCTAACTATGTATCTGTCTCTGTTTACATTTTAAGTTATTAAAATATCATATTTTCATTTAATGAATAAAGGAAAATGGAAAAATAAATCGAAAAATGATCAATTTCAGGATCAAAACTGAAATTTCTGTTTTCAATTGAATATAACCTAAGTTAAATTTGAACTACTTTTCATTCAAATATTTACTATATAGTAAAGCCTTACCTTTCATACATTTTGTATGAAACTGACGTTGATTTTTGTATTTTTTGTTACACTAAATAAAGCTCATTTAGAACATTCCTGCTTCGATTAATTTAGAATGCTTTGATAATATACACCAAGGCAAGTAACAAGATAAGACAAACAGTTAATTTAAGTTTTTTATTCGAAAAAGGTGGGGCAAACATGCATGCATGTACGAGTAAAAATACGAGATAATGTTGATCGGTTTAAATGACAACATTGATAAAAAAAATTATACATTCGTGCATATAAGCATAACTCAACATCTAATATGTATAAAAAAAAAATTGAAGATACACCAAAATGAAGTTTTCGATCCTTAAATATCAACTTTTTGAGAAATAAACCTTCATTGTAGCTAAGGGGTGCACCGACTAACAAGTACACAATTCATGATTATTTTTTTGTGTAAAATGTTGGAACTACTAAAGGTAGCTCACGCGACAATCCAGTCGAATGGCCTAAACTACGTGCACCACCTATAGCGGCTTGGCATGCTAACAACAAACGTGTAAATTAACCAAAAGGTTTTAACAGAAAAAAGAGGATTTATACTTTTATTATCTTACAAGAAGACAACTTGTTTTTTAACACCTAAAATTCCAAAAAAAAAAAAAAATAAAAAATTATTTTATTTTTTAAGAACCAGAGGAAGTTTTATCTATGTTTGGTGGTGGCTAATGTCGAGTCGCGAAATGTTTTTAATATATTATATGTAAATGTATAAGAAGCAATGAATCAATGGTCGGATAAGATTACAAGTGCTTTTCGTTATTTATGATGAAATGTTTGTAATTAATTTCCAAGTTGCGATTATTTTCGGATGGAACACAAAATTCCAACTGGTGGGTGGTAATTTCTTAGCCCCGGTGTTTTCTTAAATACACATACACACACACAATTATATATATAACTATAAAACTTAAAACCTAGCATGTAAAATAAAACCGAAATTAATTAAAATAAATTATCAAGATCACCTTTGAATCCATGGATCTAACAAATATAAGAGAACCAACAACATACTCGTACAGTGTGCTGCGTTATGTTCTTTAATCACAAGTTTTTGTTCTTTTCGATTTTGTTGTTTAGAAATAAAGATTTAGATGTCAATTTAAATTGTCTATCAAATTAAAATTGAAACATTAATGTGGTCGAGCACTCGTATACAAATTGTTGTTGTTATCTTGGTTTTGTCTTGTTTTTTTTTTAATATCTTAAAGTTGTTTTTATTATATACATAGGTATTATATCCTCACCTCAGAAAGTCATTAATCGTGTGCGTGTGGTCATTATTTAATGGAGACACAAATACTAAAAATGGTGACTTTATACTTTTATGGATCGTGATTAATATGTAAGATAAATAGGACAGTGGTTATTATATGGTATAATACAGCTAGAAAGTATAATATTTCGTGAAACTGTATTTTTGAAATTGATTTCGAAAATGTTATCTCCAATCTTTCAACATATCTGCAATTTTTCAAAATACTTATATTAATACCACTGTAGGGTATACTGCTTTGTATGTAAGGACTATCGAGGCAATTCAAATAAATTGTTTCAGGAAGCTTTAAGTTTGGTTATAGGATGAAGTATCCATTATCAAGCGATGATAATAAGCGCTTCGTTCTCATAAACCACAATGTTTGGCCTAAATGTCATCCTGCCATCGTACATCTGTTATCTCCGCCTAATTATTAATAAAGGGTCAATCAAGATGGCGTTTTCATATATTCGTTGATGATTCTACTCTGCTTAAACTTTAACAGGATGTAGAACCATGGGGTCATTAAACAAAAAACGTTGATAACTGCTATTTTTGCTTAATGATTTTATAAGTGCTTCGTTCTCATAAACGAACATATTTTGGCAAAAAGTCATCCTGCTGGTGTATATCTAACAGTTCAACTAAAGAGTTTTATCAGTGCTTAATATAATTAGCCTTATAAATGGTTTTATTTTGAATACCCTGCTATTTGGGCAGCTGTCAATTTTGAAGCTGTCATCTTTTGACATTTGACAAGTAAAACCTATGCAATTACTAAAAATGGAACGATACACGCTTCAAAAACGCAATGAAATTGTTAAAATTTACTACAAAAATGATGAAAACTGTGCAGTTCTCAAAAATTTAAGTACTTTGGTCGTCGTATATTTTCGACCGGCAATAGTGAATTTGGTAGAACACCTTGAGCTGTTGAACAGCGACTCAAGAACAACTGAGAATATTGTTGCTGTAGCCTTTTATATTGTTGAACAAACTCAGGTTTGCCGATTTCTCGTCGATCTTTTGAATTAGACATTCCACCAACGATAACACACCGTATTTTGCATAAAAACTTAGGTTTTAAGGTTTTTAAAGTTCAGTTATAACACAAGCCATAAACGTCGTATCTTGACTGAATGGATCCTTCAAATACATTAAAATGATCTGAAGTCGAAAAATCATCATCAGTGATGAAGCTGATTTTTACCTCTGAGGTTACGTTAGTTAGAACAATTGTGGTATTTGGGGCTCAGAAAATCCAACAATAATTGTTGAAAAGGCTCTCCATCCTCAACATCTCACTGATTAGTGCTATTTTTGAGCTGGCGGTGTGACTGGACCGTTTTTTTTTAAATTGAGGCAGGTGCAACTGTAACGGTGAATAGATTGCTCTACCAAGCTATGATCAATGATTTTTCATGGTCTGAATTGGAAGGTATTGATGTTGATGACGTTTATTTTCGGCAAGTCGGCGCTACGTGCTACACAAGCAACGAAGCAATCGCAATTTTAATAGAAAAGTTTCCTGACCGTGTAATTTCTCGAAGTGGTACAAATCTCGGCCACCGAGATCTGGTGATTTAACACCTTTAGATTTTATTATTTGTGGCTATTACAATGCTCCACAATCGATTCAAGACCATAAAGATGGAATTCGTGATGTTATCGATGACATACAGCCGCAAATTTGCGAATTATTCATCGAAAATTTCATTTGGATGATTTAATTTGGCCATTTGGCTGATATCGTTTTTAAATGTTAATGGCATACCTTCCTCTTTACCATGAAATAAACATTCATTGATTTCTCTTCAAAAATACTCGCTTTTAAAATATCAAAATCCTTTATTGGAAAACTCTTTATAAACCATCAGCATTTTGTTCATATTGTAGTCGGAAGAAGCATCTTAATGGAAAGTAAAACGAACGTTTGCTGAAGTGCGTCAAATTTACAGCAAGGTTTGTCTACCATTTCCTTTTCAAGCTTGTTTGAGAAATATTTTAGTCCTTAATCAAGAACTTACCGCCCATGTGGCGCAGCGGTTAGAACACTGCGGCATGGGACGGGAGGTACCGGGTTCGAATCCCGATAGGGGCAGGATGCGAAAAGGAATTTTCACCATCGATCGTCTGGGGCGATACGATCAGTGGCGAGAATAAACTCATCTGAGACACAGTTGAGGTTAGAATCCGTGTGCCGTCCCATCTTCCATGTCGGTACTGTAGGCTGGTATGGAGCTATATATGCAATGTGCAGAAGGTTTCTACGTAAAATCGAACATATAGCCGGAGCGTATAGTGGTATAGTGAGAGGTCACAATAGGCCATTAGAGCCTGAGTGACAGACAACACTACAAAAAAAATAAAATCAAGATCTTAATTTAATTACAAATCACCTCGGTTTCCAACAACATATTAAAGTTCTAAATCTAGCTTTAGAAATCTAGCAGCTCTAGCCGTAAGTACTGCGTGCAGTAATTAACTTAAAATCTATTAAATATAACAACGAAAAATAAGTTAAACTGAAGGTTTTTGATTTAGTTATACCAACAGTTCGAAAACCCACTGCATTGTAACACTTTCGAAAATGCTTACTTTTTTGGAAATTCGTCAAGACAACATTGCTGGTCTTAGTACTCCAATTTGGTGGTTTCTCTCGTCTGGGAGTTATTAAAAAATAGTTGACCTTATGCTATGCTTGCAAAATTAAGCTTTGGTTCAGACCGAATGTTACTTAAATTTTCGGTGGTCTTAGACATTAAGTTAAAATTATAATTTGCGTCATTGAGCGTTAAACCTTTTTATCATTCCTCCAAATTTAATAACAAATATGAGCTTTAACTGGAATATTACAACCTAATGATGTGGTCGTCATGGCTGGCGCGTTCAAGACTCAATCAGGCCTAAATTGCTCTTCCAATTTTGATTTCCAGTTGTTCAATTGTCACTGCTTTAACGACGTAGACAAATAATCCAATGTGGTGAAATCATACGATCTTGGTGGCCAATTAATTGGACTAATTATGCTTTCATCAAAAGTTTCGTTGAGAAAATCAATTGCAGGGCACGCTGGTGGCATGTGGTTTCGTCCTATTAGAAACACATGTCAACAATTTTAATTTTTTTTTATATTATATTTATATCACTCGAATGCTATATTAACACTTCTGACTTGTTTCTTAAACATGACGACCAGGGTATTAAGGGTTTATTCCAAAAAGTTTTTTTAAATATATTTCTAGCTTTCCTTATAAATTTCTGATAGAGCAACTAGACCAGAATGCAGTCATAACTTCCTCTCTGTTCTTTTTGGTATCACAACCAAAAAGTCTCAAACTCGTCGGACGTGGACACGTTAATTTGCTTCGGATATTTTACAGCAGATTTAGGTTTTTTGCAGCAGACTAATGTTCACAGCAGCGGATGGTTTATTGTAAACAGCGGATGAAAGGGCAGCAGCGGCACCGGAACAGAACAACAATATCATATATATATTTATATTCGGTGTATACGAATAAACTCAGCGGAGTATACACTCGATGACAATTAATTTTTGTAATGATGTTTATTGGAGAGGCTTTGTGTGACGACTGATTATTTATTTTTTTTTTTATTATTACATTTTTTAATTTGCTTAGACTACAATCTATTACAATTTTTTATTTGTTTTGTTTTATAACATTCCGCCGCCCCTGAATCAGTTGATTCAGTCAACTTCATTAGTGACTGGTAACTTGCATATTTTTTGCACTGGACGCTGTACGACCATATTACTCTTAGCCATCTTCAAACTGACAACCCTCACCAGATTGTCACTGCCAGGATGTACCTTGACTACTCGTGCAATTGGCCAACATGTGGAAGGTGCTTTATCATCAACGACGAGTACAACATCTCCAACCGCTATATTGTGCATTATATCGTGCCATTTGCTTCTACGCTGTAATGTCTGCAAATAGTCTAGGTGCCATCTTCGCCAAAAATGCATATAAATCTGTCGGACCATTTTCCAGTGTGCGCTTGTTGACATTCTGGGTTCAAATTCACTATGTTCTGGAACGTCAATAAGTGCTCGGCCTATTGCAAGATGCGCTGGGGTTAATGGATCGAGATCATCAGAATGTTCCACGCAAAGAGGACGTGAATTGATAGCTGCTTCGCATTTAACCATGACTGTAGTAAATTCCTCCAATGTCAAGTGCTGATTACCAATCATACGTTTAAAATTTGTTTTTAGAAGTTTGACCGATGCCTCCCAAAGGCCCCCTATGTGTGGCGCAGCTGCTGGGATAAAATGCCATTGTATACCTGCTTGCAGTAGCCATGAGTGAATATCAGCATTCGAATTTTCCAGGAAGGTATATAACTCTGATAAATAGTTTGCAGCGCCGGTGAAGTTTGTCCCATTGTCGCTATTGATTGTTCTGCAGATACCGCGTCTTGCGATGAATCGTTGTAATGCTCCGATAAAGCTCTCGGTTGTCAGATAACCAACGACTTCAATGTGTATTGCCTTCGTTGACATGCACACAAACAGACACACAAATACTTTAATTGTGCGTGCCCCACGCCTTCTTGTCATAACGATGGTAAATGGACCGCATTAATCTACCCCAACTTCAGAGAACGCTTGTGAATACTGAACTCGAGATCTAGGCAGATTGCCCATTAGTTGTTTTTCCAATCGTGGTTGAGCTCTGATGCACTGAATACATGTTCTTACCATTTGACGAACGATTTGCTTGCAATGAAGAATCCAATACTTACGTCTTATTAATGAATGACATAGACTAATTCCAGCATGAGAATGGAAATGGTGATAATCGTACACAATCATTTTGGATACTGGTGAACTTCGAGGCAGGATGATTGGGTGTTTAACACTGTAGCTTGCAATGGATTCCTGGATTCTGCCACCGACTCGGATTAATTGATCATCTCCGATGAATGGATGCAACGTCTTGATCGAACTTGATTTGGAGACTGCTTTATTTTTTGTTAGCATTTTGTACTCATCTGGGAAATATATATTTTGAGTATACAAACAAATTTGTTTAGTCACTTCAAGAATGTCGCGCGTAGTTACACTAGTTACTATTTCTCCGATACTTCTAACCTTTAAGTGCGTCCGCCATATTTTAATGCATTTCTTAAGTAGAGCCATCAGATAGCACATTCGATGGAAACTTCGATATTTCAGCGTTAGTTCTTCAAACCATTCGCTTTTTCCAGTTGCACACGATATAACTCTTTGTTCTGGTATTCCATCATTGGACACGTTATTCTTTTCGATTGGCCAATCATCTCGATTGTGTTGCAGAAAGTTTGGACCCGACCACCATAATTTGTGTTCGATCAGCTCGTTTAGAAATATTCCACGTGAGGCGCAATCGGCTGGATTCATCTCGGATTGAATATGATGCCAGTGACTACGTGAGTATTTGTTTAGAATTGCTTCTGTCCTATTGGCTACAAATTCTTTCCACCTTGAAGGATGTGAGGAAAGCCAGTCGAGTACGATTTGTGAATCTGACCATAACACTATGTCAATGATTTTTAATGAAAGCGTTTTTTCAATCATTGAGACAAGTTCCGTTAGCAAAACTGCTGCTTGAAGTTCCAATCTTGGTAAAGTCAGCCGTTTAATGGGCGCCACCTTAGTTTTAGCTGCCAAAAGCTGGGAATTTTTACCGTTTACAGCATATACAACGCCTCCAAATGCACTTTGGCTTGCATCGGCGAACCCATGTAGTGTGACTCCATCTTCTGTACCAATCCAACGCTTTATTTTTACCAAGTTAATATGTTCGAAGCTGTTCCTTATTTTTAGCCAATCAATAAGAATATCATGCGGCAATTCATCATCCCAAGTCATTGTAGTGAGCCATAATTTTTGAAACGTTATTTTTATTTTAATGGTTAACGGGGACAGCCAACCAAGTGGATCGAATATTTTACTTGCTTCGGATAAAAGAGTCCGTTTTGTGTGTACCTTTAACACCTGAGGAAAAGATGATTGAAATGTGAATTCGTCTGCTTTGGAATCCCAAATTAATCCCAATACTTTGCTTTGACTGCTAATAGGGACTTCCTTCGAGCCAAGTGATAATACTGTGTCGTCGGTTTCGTTTCCTATTATTTTTTGACAGTTTGATCTGAACTTTCTTAAGTTAAATCCATATTTCTTGAGGTTTTTGATGAGTATGTCACGTATATCCATCAGCATGTCTGTTGATTTTAGGCTGCACATCAAATCATCCACATATACGTTTTCGTTTAAGATTTTGGCAGCAATAGGATGTTCATCTTTTAATCTGATGGCTACTTCTTGTAAAGCTCTTGTGGCTAGGTACGATGCAGAGCAGGTACCATAGGTTACGGTTCGTAATTCGTAGGCAATCGGTGGTGATAGAGGATCCGTTCGCCAAATAATTCTCTGGTACTTTGAATCATTTTCATCTATCCATACCATTCTATACATTTTTTCAATATCACCGGTCAGTGTGTATTGATACTCTCTAAACTTCAGTAATATGTGTGTCAACGCTGATTGTATTGTTGGACCCACTCTAAGAATATCGTTCAATGATTTACCAGTTTTGCCTTTGGCGGAAGCGTCGAACACCACTCTCAGCTTTGTAGTGGAGCTATCTTTTAACACACCATGATGAGGCATGTAGTAATCGTTTGGGTTGACTGGGCCAATACTTCTCATGTGGTTCATCTTCAAGTACTCGTCCATAAAGTCATGATATAATGATTTGAAGTGTTGATCCCTTTCAAACCGACGCTCCATAGCTTTCAACCGGCTAAGTGCTAATGAATATGATGAGCTTAGTTCACTCACTGGCAATTTAAACGGCAGCCTAACACTAAATTTTCCATCTGTAGCCACACGGGTCGATTTCTTGAATAAATCTTCGCACTCCTGCTCATCAATTGTTAATTTAGTTACGTTTGGAACGTTTTCGGTCTCCCAGAAGCGTTTAAGTGTTTTGTCGATGTTTGTTGCTGTAGCAAATGTTTGAATACAGTCTTCCCTGTTAACCGTGTTCTTACACGCTACAATCCATCCAAATTGAGTATTAATCGCAATTGAATTTTGAAGGTTAACCTTTTCTGTTGGTTTTAATACGTCGAATACTACGTTGACACCCAATAGTAGATCAATTGCTCTTGTTTCATGGAACCCAGGGTCAGCGAGTGGTAATTCCTTTAGTCGTTGTCTATCGCAATCCACTAATTCTATCTTGGGCGCTACAATCATTATTTTTGGAACTACATATGCCGTGACTTGTGTATTATATGAACCATTACCATTACGAATTTGCATATTGACCATGCCTTTAGTTGTACCCACATTTGTTTGGCCCAGTCCCATTACAGCAACTCTGCCATTTGTTTTCATCAGTTGTAATCGTTGTACGCAACGTTCCGTAACAAAGCAGGCTTCCGAAGCTGAATCCAATAAACAGCGAAATTCCAAGTAGTCGTCATTTTGGGATTTAATTTTTACTACGACCGTTGGTAATATTGCCGCAGGACTGGTGATATTGGTTTGACAAATAGTGGTGCTAGAATTAGTATCAGTGATTGTTTCCTCATCTTTGTGCAACAACGAATGATGCTTTCTCTGACATTTGTTACATCTAAATCTGGAACTACATTTATACGTCCCGTGACCGATATTTAAGCAATTGTAGCAATTTTTGCCTTCTTTTACGACTTGCATTCGTTCACTTGGTGACATGGCCAAGAATAACTTGCACTCACTTAATGTATGCGATGAACCGTCTTTGCATAATTGGCACAAAATAGTTGTTGATAGTGTATGAGTGTTTAGTGTTTTGGTTGTTGTGGTCTTTTTGGACATTCCAAGAGTCTCCAAACTGTCCAATCTTTTTTGTAGGAAATCGAAGAATTCTTTTAAAGTTGGAAATTCCTTACTAGACATATCCTGGGACCATAACGCTCTGGACTCGAAATCTAGCTTCTTTAAAAGGATGTGGATTAGCCAAGGGTCACGTTCATTGGCAGCGCCACCAATCGCATTTAAACCCCGAATTACTGCATCAGATCTGTCATAAAGTAGTCGAATGTTGTTAGCACTAGCATGACTTATATTCGGCTGATCAATGAAATCACATATGAAGGTATTTACACTAAACCGTTTTCGATCATATCGCTTGCGTAATCGTTCTAATGCCTCACTGTAATTTGAGTTTGTGACACTGATATGAGTTATTAACTGAGCAGCTTCACCTTTCACACTGCACTTTAAATAATGTAACTTTTCAGCATCCGATAGTGAGCTGTTATGTATTTGGATCTCAAACAGTTCGATAAATGATTGCCACTCGGTATAACGACCAGTGAATTCTGGCAAGTGCATTTTGGGTAGCTTTAATTTTGATGAGCTATCAATATTAGGATGTGAAAATGCCGCTGCTTTAACATCACCATGCGGACTGGAGGTATGTCCTGCTAGAGATGTTCCAAAACTTAATGATGCTCTTCGCTTATTCAACAAAGTAGTCAGATCTTTAACAGCATTGAAATATATATCTTCAACCTCTTGAAGCATTGATGGCTCATCAGGTTTTTCTATAAATAGTTTTTCTTCTACAGTACCATATTGTTGTAAAAGACTATCGGCACGATGTCTTCGGATGCTTAGCTCTTCTACAGTAACTTCTGGATTGTCACGTGCGCTATCAGCAAATTGGCCTATACGAGTGATAGCCTCCTTTAATGAATTCATTGACCTCTTAATGGCAGCAATATTTTGATTATCCATGTTGTGAAATTGTTATTAATTCGGTACAGGTTAGAAATAACCACGTGTATTTTATTTTGTAGATTGACTTTGATCTATATCGTGATGGCGGCTTATTCTTTTCTTCTAACTTTGTTATCAATTTGTGGCACTAACACTTTACACAAACTTAGATTAAGTAAATTTCGTTACCTTAGTCGCCAGTTGTTTGTTACACAAAGCCAATCCGGCTCGAAGGACCAATGTTCTTTTTGGTATCACAACCAAAAAGTCTCAAACTCGTCGGACGTGGACACGTTAATTTGCTTCGGATATTTTACAGCAGATTTAGGTTTTTTGCAGCAGACTAATGTTCACAGCAGCGGATGGTTTATTGTAAACAGCGGATGAAAGGGCAGCAGCGGCACCGGAACAGAACAACAATATCATATATATATTTATATTCGGTGTATACGAATAAACTCAGCGGAGTATACACTCGATGACAATTAATTTTTGTAATGATGTTTATTGGAGAGGCTTTGTGTGACGACTGATTATTTATTTTTTTTTTTATTATTACATTTTTTAATTTGCTTAGACTACAATCTATTACAATTTTTTATTTGTTTTGTTTTATAACACTCTCCTTCTATAATGTCTAAATGACTTTGGATAAGCCAGGTGAATAGTGGTGTTCAAACTAAGTTACATTTTACATCTAGAACTTTCTTGAAGTGTACTTAAATTACGTTGAATAAATTGTTTTTATTGACGGTTTGATGCGGTTTTGCATCACATCCTACGTTGATTTTGCTCTAACCTCTAAAATATGTTCCACCAGGCTTTTCGGTACGATCTACTTGTAACGAAACATGTACACTAGCACCAGCTCGATTTGTTGTTACGAACATTTACACTCGTCGTGGTTATGCCATTATCGCCTTACTAAAGAGAAGTATTTATCGTAGTTTGCATTACAATAGATAGTGAATTGAGGGGCAGATTAAACCAAGGTTTTAGTCTCTAATGTATAGTGATATTGGCACCACAAATTTTCCTTACCATTATACTTTAGCTGCTCACTGGACTTCTTACACATTTTTTACTTTGCTTTTTCATTCTTAAAGATAGTCAAGATCAAGGAACAGCCCTAAATTACATTGAAGTCGAAAAAGCTTGCACTAAAAATTATTTGAAAGGACTGGGTTTTGAAACCAATAAAAATTATTCTCTTATTATCATCTAAGTCGCTCTCGTGGCAGAGAAGGTAGCGTACTTGCTCTGTCATTTGGGGGTCTCGGGTTCGATTCGCAGGGTGGTGACGTTATGTGTATGTGGGTTGAACCGTTGGCCTCTAGTGGCATTGAGTTCTGGAATTATTTCCGCCTTCTTTAATAAAAAAAATAAAAAATTATCTAAGAAAGCTACAACAATTCAAGTGCCAATAATTTAAAAATTAGAACAGTTTGCAACATCTGGCATCAGTATTTCAAACACACGACAAATTTTGTACGATTTATCCTAAACCATTTGAAAGATTTCAATCAAATACCATAAGTCGTCTCACTAGAAATTGTACAAGAAATAAATATTTGAATCCCAAAAAGTCACCTAGGATTGATGAAATATTGCCCAGGTTGTTTAAGAAGTTATCAAAGAGAGCAGTCACTATATTAGACAATTGATCAAGTTTATTGTGTGACTGTATAGATAGAACAAGCACTTGAAGAAACAAAAATTGTTCTGCTGTGTTAATCGATGTATCACAGGCTTTCGATAGCGTTTGGCATGACAGTCTTAATAGTGGCACAGAACTATTGCCAGTTTCGTAACGGGTTTCAAATTCCCTAAGTTAAATTTGTTAAATATTCCGGATTTCATCTTGATTCTAAATTGAACTGAAAATTCCACAATAGACAAAATTAAAATAAAATAACACGATATGTACTGGCTAATAGAAAGACATTCATAGCTTTGCCTGTCTGTAAACGCCTATCTAACAATCAAATCGTTTAATAATTCAACGCTGCCTAAATTAATTTTTACGTGCAATAACGAATGCTTACCACAACGTAACCAAGAAGGAATTTCACAACGACCTTCATGTTAAATGGATTGATGAAGTGTTTCCGCAATTAATCATGAAAGAAGATTAGTGCAACATACCAACAGTAGAGCCATTAAACTTCTTGACATAACACAAGAAAAGAGACGCTTTATTAGAATTAAACCGTTGAAGTTTACACGTGATTCATCCGCATTTTTATGGACAGCTGCATTTTTAGGCTACATTGGAAGCTTTTGAATCGATTCTGACTGTTCACCATATACAACTGATTACAACTGATATTTATAAATCATCTAGTAATTTAACTATCATAAGTGTATACACTGTTTCAGGGTTATAACTCATTGCTTAGTCCCAATAAAAAATCACAACACAGCAGTCAATTTTACCATTCTAATTTTAATCTTCCAAGTCTAACGGTTTTATCCCTTGTAGCCGTCTTAATGAGTCCCTATTTTCTCCATTTTTTCGTCCAGTGACATAATGTATCAGTGGTTTTCAGCAGTTTATTATTTGCCTCTTCTATATCTTTTCCAACTGCTAGAACTGCAGTATCATCAGCAAATGTTGCTATAGTTGTATCGTCTTATTCGTCTATAACTGGCATATCTCTAGTATATAAATTATATAATATTGGCCCCAGCACATTTTCTTGCGGTACTCCTGCTGATATTTTCTTTAACTCTGAGTATTCGTCTTCATATTTAACACGAAAGTGTCGATCGGCGATTTACGATTTCAATACCAAATAGAATTGTTTGAGAAGATTACGGTTGAATTTACATTCTAATCCTTGATGCCATACTTTATCAAAGGCTACATCCAAGAAAACAGTCGAACAAACCTGCTTCCGCTCTAGCACTTCTTCGATTATCTTACATTAGGGTATTAGACCGCTGAATTTTTTTAATGCTTTTATTTTGACTTTCATAAATAGTAGACTTTAATATTGAAAACGTTTTAAATTTATTCTGAACTATGAAAAGTCAGCATAAACAAAGGTGGTCCCCTCTTGTTTATCTTTACTTCTTGTCCATGTTGTATTCTTTCTCTTTTTATTATGTTTCCGGCATCTTCTATTTTGAGCCCTTTTTTTTGTAGATCTACCATAATGTCTTCCTTTGTACAGGTGGGATGTAGACCTCTAGCCATGACGTTAATTCGACGATTATGCTTGTCTTCATAAGTGTCAAATTCTATTTTCTTCGGTTTCTTCGTAACCGTTTTTACATTTTGTCTACTGGTGCTTGGCGGTACGTAAACGTCCATTTTAGGGGAAAATTCGATTTTCTTCTTTTTATTATTTCTTGGCATTTTCCTCTTTTGCAGGATCCATCCAGTTTCTCGTTCTAATTCTTCTTCATCAGTACAAAACTGTGAGTTATCAATGTTTTGGACTGTCGGAGGTTCGTCAAGAATCTCAGTTTTGTTGGCAATCTTAAGCTTCTCATTTTCGTATTTCAATTTAGAAATTTCAATGTTTAGCTGAGATGCTATTTTGTCTATTTCAGCGTTTTATGCTTCTCCTTTCTAGCAAGTTTAATGCCAGCTAATCGAGGTACGAAAAAATATCTTATCATGTCCCTATGCCGCTCACCTTTAACAATAACATTTTGACCATCTTCGTTTTTGAAGACAATGGCTTCACTAGACCATAAAGCGCACCAAACAGTAATTTTCTGTGGATGTAATGGTGTTTCGACCAAAGCTTGTGGATTATCCTCACTCCAAATGGCATAATTCTGCTAATTTACGAACCCATTCAACCCAAAATGGGCTTCATGGGAGTGCACAATTTTGAATGAAAATTCAACATCAATAATCATTCAGCCCAATGTAAATCTTTCCATTTTGAATCAAACCAAACTAAACAAAAAGCAACAATCAGCTGTTAAATGGGTTGTCAAATAAAGCAGCGTTGGTAACTTAAAGTTAAATGGAGTAATCTACTCCATTTAATGCTTTGATTCATGAAATTCCGAATTTCTGCTCCAACAAGCTTTCACTCTCGTTAAACATGTCACATATATGTCATGAAATTGTTTGGTAAACTATATACTTCAGATGTATGTTGTATCAGTGAACATGCTTGGGTTTCTTTAATCCCGAAGGATCTTCGTTGCGAGAGATTTTCTAAAATATATTATCAGCCATCCTCAAGGATTCTACTCAAGTTTTGATCATCTACTAAATTCAGTAACAGCCAGGTATGGATAGTTTGCCGTTGGCAATACACCAAACCACCACCGAAAAAAATAAATCCATTTTTTGGAGTCTATAAACTTTGGAGTCTATAAACTTTGGAGGACTACGATCACATTACGAACCACAATTGCTTACATTTCTGCGCACTTCCACATACAAATATATAATGTCTTGAATCTAAATGAATAAAAAATCGGTTAAATTGAAAACCGATTCCAATTTGAGATCATTATTTTTTGTAGCTTGTCCACAATCATTATTGCCCTCTGATTTGTCGCATACTTAATTTTTTTTGTCATTCATCGAATGCACGAAATAAAATAAAAAATTCAATTTAATAAAAAATCGAATAAAAATCAAATACAAATCAATTTATTCTGTTGAATGAACATTAAAAAATTCCAGAAGATCATTTATATTGTGCAAGGTAATTTTATATATGCATTAACAGGTTGGGCCGCGTCGCCCCGAAATGATGTACGCTGACTTGAAAAAACCGACCTGTCAACGTGTTAATCTTGTATATTCGCCAATAATTTATTCAAAAAGTAATGATCGTATACTTTAATTGAAGTGGGTGATTTTTATATAATTTTTAATTTAAAATTACGATTATCGGTTGGCCGAAAAATTTAAACCGCATAATGTGCTACAAATTTACAAAAGTATCCAGTTCAATTTATGCGATTATCGAAGTTGAAAAAAAGATTTTCTTCGATAATGATTCAGGTGCGCAAGGTGATATGACTTTTAAATTATATCATTTTATTTTGAAGAGGTGAACATTATCATTTTTGTTTTTTTATTATTGTGAATTTTAATTTCCTTAATCTTCTGGAATTGTTTACTTGTCACCGGTCGGTCGTTCATCCACCTCTTGAATTAAACAAATATTTGATGCAAAGCGAGCATGAAATTACTTTTTGCACACCAAATCTTAATAATAATATTCCAAGTCAAACAAATCTAATAGACTTAAAAGGCTGGATTTGATTTACTCAAAGCTATGTCATGCAGAGTTTTGGACCTACCTACAGACATTTGTTATACGCTCAATACAATAAGCGAGCTTATTTAGAACTGCGCATTTCTACAGGAGTGTTACATACTTCACGCTGCTAAAATAACCAATCACCGGCCTCATTTTTAAAAAGCACTAGCCTAAAAATCGCAATCCGCCATTGTTGTACA
Organism: Tipula lateralis; assembly: GCA_963932295.1. NCBI lineage: Eukaryota > Metazoa > Arthropoda > Insecta > Diptera > Tipulidae > Tipula > Tipula lateralis. Next base: position 189,866,078 of record OZ010736.1, on the reverse strand, counting down.
TTCAAAAATAACAACATCACCAGAAACGGTTCGAAAGGTAAAGGTGAGTAGTCTACGTAATCTTCGGCAAAGCGCAGTTAAATTGGTAAAAAACGTCAATGTAAAGTAGTCTCGTAGCATGTAAAGTAGATTGAAAAGTGAGCTACGATTTAAGCGCCAATACAAAAAGTGAAAGATGCTTAGCAAGACTAACGGTGTTAAAACACTTGCACGGTGGTGGCGAGCTTGATTTTGAGTTTTTCTGATGAAAAAATTGTTCGTGCTCATCAATATCCAGAAAACTGGGTGAATTAGACCCGTAATTAGTCTGCAAAGGCAAGCTTGCATCAAAGACGGCGTAAAGATTAATTAACAAGAAATTATTTAAGACGATCTTTTCTTACTTTGGACACGAAAAAAATTTGGTAGAGACCATTGGACGTTTCAACAAGACGGCAATATCACAGAAGGCACATGAAACCCACCGTTTTACAACAATGGCCACCATATTCCCTGGACTTAAACCGAAAGAATTTTTCAATTTGGTCCATTGCTCTTTGCCGAGAATGGTGCAAAGTACAACGTGTGAAGCGTTCTCGAACAGACTTGATGCTGGTATCCAGGAAAAGCTTTGTCGAACAATAACATATTTTTAGGTTAAATTTGAAATGTTTTATTGCTTACGGAACAATTAATCTCCCATTTTGAATAAAACAAATTATTTAGGAAATTATTCTTAATTCTGTTTATTATGATAATATGGTATGGTTCAATTATGTATGGAACAAAATATCGGCCAAATCGGCCAAAGCACACTTCCACCCGATGGTCCAAATTTTTCGATGACGCTTAGGCATAATTGAGGTTCTATGCCGTTAATGTGCCGAATTATCTCATCTTTTAGCTCTTGAATTGTTGCTGGCTTATCGACGTACACCTTTTTTTTCAAATAACTCCAAAGAAAGTAGTCCAACGGTGTCCAACCACATGATCTTGGCGGCCAATTGACATTGCCACCACGCGTGAGATAACACGGCCATTGAATTTGTCTCACAAAAGACCCATTGTTTCGTTAGTTGTGTGGCAAGTGGCACCGTCCTGTTGAAACCACATATCGTCCACATCCATATCTTTCAATTCGGGCCATACAAAGTTCGTTATCGTATCACGATAGCGTACACCATTCACAATAACTGCCTTTCCGGATTCATTTTGGAAAAAATACGGCCCCATGATGCCGCCAGCCCATAAACCGCACCAAACAGTCACTCTTTGTGGGTGCATTGGTTTTTTGACAGTCATTCTTGGATTATGATTCGCCCAAATGCGGCAATTCTGCTCATTGAAGAATCCACTGAGGTGAAAATGTGCCTCATTTCTGCATTATACGAGCTGTACGAGCATGCACTGGTGTTTTAAAATCTTTTACAGACCCGGTTTGCTCAAATTTTGCATGATTTTCCGATGAATGAATGTGTGTGCTTTCTTATATTTTAAGGTCATGCTGTATATGTGTTATTGAATGGGTTTGCTAGTGCCTGCAATCGTCTAATGTTTTTGGAATGTATTGATTAGAAATAATGTGTCACAGAAAATTGTTCACAATTTATCAGCAATGGTGACGTAACTGTGGTCAGCCTAGAGGTTGGTGGCAGTATAATTTGGCTGGTCTCAGCCTATTTGGACCGGGACTTACAACAGGAAGAAGATTGGGGTGCCCTTGGATGTGATGCAAATGCGCACCACATAATCTGAGGAAGCACTGATATCAACGAAAGAGGTGAGTTAGGTTTTGATTACATTTTAAATAACAACCTCATGATGTGTAATATTGGGCAAGAACCCACTTTTATTACTAAAAATCGGCAGGCGAAGGTTACATCTAGAACCTAGATGTAACCTTCGCCTCAGATAAGATGTACCCTATGGTCAGGGAATGGAGAGTGGCGAAGGAACACTCCTTCTCTGACCATCGTTACTTAACATTTAGTCTTAACGTTTCCCCTGCCACCCGGAAAATTTTCAGAAATCCCAGAAATACGAACTGGAGCAAGTATGGAGCAACACTTATGGGACTACTAATACCAGAGACTCTTATGCCACCAGCGACAGGGAAGGAACTGAACGGCAGAGTGGACACTTTCACAAATGCCTACAATCGGTCCTTCAACGCTGCTTGCTCAATAGTTAAGCCCAGGGGTGAGCAAAAACTGGCATGGTGGTCCGAGGAACTGGGGACCTACCGGGAGGCGTGTAGAACAGCATTATTAGAGCCAAAAGTACGAGAGAGACTCAGGGCTAGGACTCCTACAAGGAGGACCTCAAAGTATACAAAAAAAATTAAGGAAGGCACAGAGAAAATCATGGAGATTCTTCTGCGACAAAATAGAAGAAGTCTCCGAGACCTCTCGTCTTAGGAAGATCCTGTCTTCCAATCCTACCAATCCCAGTTATTTAATTAAACCGGATGGATCCCTGCTTCTAGTAAGGAATCTTTGGAACTTCTCATCGAAACCCACTTTCCAGGAAGCTTCGATGACTCGATAGGGACTAGTACTCACCAAGAAGCACACTCAATGCGCATAGAAGATACCGTAACCAAAGAACGAATCTTATGGACACTTGAAGGGTTCAAACCCTCTAAATCGGCTGGTCCTGACTAAATTATTCCCGCGGAGCTTCAGAACAACTCGAGGATTATGCTCCCCTGGTTGGAAGTAATCTAAAGGGTGCTTAAATCTAGTCTGTATTCCGCGGGAGTAGATGGAGATCAGAGTGATTTTTATTCCGAAAGGGGGTAAATGATCGCAGGGCTACCAAAAGACTAGTAACTCTATTATCGTTTCTATTAAAAACCTTGGAGCTAGTACCCTGGCTATACACTTCCGTAGTATGACCTGCACTTATGTATGGGGTAAGCGTGTGGTGGCCGGCTCTTGATAAAGTAACATACAGGAAAAGGATTGAGAAGGTGCAAAGGACGGCTTGCATGCTTATAAGCGGGGCGCTGAGGACATCACCTTCAAGTGCCTTAGAGGTCATGTTTTACCTTCTCCCCGTGGACATTAATGGTAAGCGAATTGCGGCGATTACGGCCACTCGACTATCAGCCATATCTCAGTGGAAATATCTTCTGACAGGACACTCGACGATAGTCAGATCGCTGAGGAAAGAACTGGTGAATCTAGACTATGTTATCTCGACTCTGTGCTTCGAGAAAAGGTTCCAAACTACCTGCTTCTCAAGAGAAGCTTAGAGGAGCGGGTTGGCAGTGGAAACGGAAGCATTGCAGTTCTTTACGGATGGCTCCAAGCTACACGGTAAAGTAGGAGCTGGAGTCTTCTGTGATAAATTAGAGGTAGATATAGCAGCTCGCCTCCCTGATCAATGCAGTGTTAAGCAGGCAGAGGTGATAGCGATTGAGGAGGTCCTGAACTGGTTGAGACATATTGTGGTATCCTCGACTGATATCGCAATTTATGTGGACAGTCAGGCGGCAATGAAGTGTCTGGTTTCTGTTTCTCTGACGTTTAGAGTGGCGTTGGATTGCCGCTCATCTCTAAGTGAGATAAGTGAGCATCTCAACATCCAGGTAGTCTGGGTTCCCGGCGGCTTAGACGTCATGGGAAACTGCAGGGCGTACGAACTAACGAGGCACGGTACAACTCTCCAACTGCTACCGAAAAGGACAAAGTTGGGGAGACCCATTAACGCACTCAACACCGTGCTTAAATAAGAGGCGAACGTTAGGTGGACGAACACCCTCTCAAGTAGAGTTGCAAGATAAGTCTGGCCAAAGCTGAACTTAAAAGGCTCAAAGACACTTATCTCCCTACGAAGCATGAACTTAAAACGATCGTGAGGATACTCATAGGATTCTGCTTTCTTGGAGAAAATGCGAGGAGGCAGGGATTTTTGCAGAAGCTGTAGGGACGAGGAGGAGGAAGAGACGGTAGTCCACTTCCTATGCTCATGCGCGTTTGGTTGCTTTATCTCAAAATTATATCGGGTTCAGAGACTGTACTTTATTACACCAAATCCAGAAATCATTGATTGGTTTAGCAATATTAAATCAGTTTGAGCAAAATTGTTCATCTCAATCGCCGGTGAAATTACTAGATCCAGTTAATGAACTGTTTATAGACTGACATTCACTATTTATAAATTTAGATAATTGTATAGAAGATGATCGAAGTCGATATTGAGTTAACAAATTTGACTTTTGAACTTTATCGATAATAAGTACATCAAAATCGAACAATGATGCGTTAAAGCCATCACATTATGATCGCACAATAATGTCAAAATATCATATCAATTTGGCTGTCCTTGTTATAAGCTCTCACAACACTTCATACATGTACATATGTAAAGATGACATTTACAAATCCTTTCAACATATATGTCACATTTCATGTCTGTTTAGTGATCATTTAGCAGTTTTATACAAAATAGGTAACATTATTTCTTTTTATCTCCCCAACCTATAAGAACTGGCGAAGAATAGAGCCAATCATTTAGAGATCTGTAAATAAATAAAAAAAACTCGGATCGAACAATAAACAATATAAATTCGACGATGATGATGGTCATCATGCTCGATCTGAAATTTCGATATTTTGAGAGGTACTCAACAAATATAACAATCGATTCTGTAAAGTTCTAATAAAAACGAGATATAAGATCAGATTTTTTTTTATAGATCGCCGACACACACAAAAATAGTTGGATACACAAATTTTTTTGTGTTGTTATATTGTAATGTAATTTCGATGATGAATATATAGTCAATAGAGCACCGCGATATTGTACGTATAAATAATCTATAGATCGATCGATCGATTATTTTATTTTATGAATTGATCATAAATGAACAAATTCGTTTTGATCGGATAGAATAATGATAAAAACGATCGTTTATTTGTGTATTGTTCAGTTGTGTGTGTGTGTGTGTCTGGTGAATCAGTCTAAAGTACATCTAAAATAATTAATTATATTTATTCAGAATATATATATACATATGTTTGGACGAGAAAGATCGATCGAAAATCCTTTCGTCCGAACAATGATGATAAAAACGCTTTCGAACGCCATCATTAAAGGTCCACAATTGTTAGACGGTTGAAAAAAAATTGAGAAATCATATATTGTTCAATTTTTCGATGGATCTCAACCAAAAATAAAAGAAATGATTAAGAATATCAATTCCTCTATAATGATCACTAATGATTCGTACAAATGAACATCGGCACACAATGGGAATAATAAATTTTTCATTGATTGATTGAAAAATAATGGAATTTTGTTTTCTTTCTGAAATTCAATTGGTTGCCATTGTTGTGTTTATGGATTGAAATTTTTATGATCGAATCATAAAAAGCATAAAAAAAAATAATAAATTTGATAGTTATTGATAGAAATGACAAAACAAGAAAATAGGTTTGTAGTTTGGGAATAAATAAATAAAGTTATGTATGTGGAGGGTCAACAGTGTCGGACTAATGATAGGGCAAATAGTTTCGTACATTATAATATGAATGATTTAATGATGATTTATCTATTTTCGAACGGTCTATATACTCGTATAATAAAATAAATTATTATTTTATAATATTCTTATATAAAATTAGCAATGAATCAAAATGATACAGAATTGTGAGAGTTTTAAATCATCTTGATCGAAAGCTCTTCATCAATATAATTCTCCAATTGTATTAGGATGCATTTTTATATGTAGCATTGTTCCTTATGAGTTGCAGCATCGTGGAACGCGTCAATGCCTCAAAGAGCCAATGGTTGAACCAGGGCAGAAAAGACAGTAAAGAAATACTCCTGGAATACAACAGCGTTACATCAACAATTGTTAGACCGTTAACACAAGGTGTTCATGTAACGTGATAATAACTAAAAAGCATGATAATAACTAATATAGTCGTTATAACCAGACCATTTCAATGGCATCAATTTAACCATAAAGTATCGAACTGAAGGTAAACCTGGAATTCTAATTGATAGTTTAAGCCTTATAATGTAATTAATGCCCCATTGTTGCAGACTAGCTTGGATACAACTTTAGAGGCGTTCAGGCACAATCCAAGAGACGTTGCATCATACCACAGTTCTTTCGAACAAGTATTGAACCATGGGTTCGTGCCTGTGGTATCTCTCGTACTACGCAGGAATTTTATCGCAACAATAACTCATCAGTAGGGTAAAACTAACCTGTCTCACGATGATCTTAACCCAGCTCACGCTCCCTTGCGTTGATGAATAATCTAACGTTTGGAGAATCTTGCTTCACAATGATACAAAGAGCCGACATCGAAGAATGAATAGCGACGTTGCTATGAACGCTTGTCCGCCACAAACCAGTTATCCCTGTAGTATCTTTTCTGACACCTCTAACTAAAAACTGTTTAATACCAAAAGTATCGATAGACCATGCTTTAGCAGTTTCCATGTGTACTAAAAACCGAGATCAAGCCAACATATATACACCTGGCAGTGTCCTTGTATCGGATCATACCTGAATAAAAAGTACAAATACCTATCGATAACCTGAATAAATAGTACAAATACATAAATCGATATTGATATTTGGAATCTATAAACGTAGTGAGAATACATCTATCACATAAGTGAATAGATTCACTTATTCCATTTGATCAAGTAAGTAAGGAAACAATAATAGTAGTGGTATTTCATTTTTGATCTAGTAACTTAAATCTCGCACCTTTTATGTCTCCTTACAGTGCCAGCCTAGAGTCAAGCTCAACAAGGTCTTCCTTTCACGCCAAGCCCGTTCCCTTGGCTGTGGTTTCGCTAGATAGTAGGTAAGAATCACATTGTGTCATGGCACCCGCTAGGGCCATCACAATGCTTTGTTTTAATTAGACAGTCGGATTCCTCTGATCCGTGCCAGTTCTGAATTAAGATTCCTACATTAATCTATCAACTCGAGACTCTTCATCTTGGAGACCAGTTTTCGGTACGGTCTGTTGAGAATTTGCGTAGCTCTTCCAGATATTTTCAAAGTCCGAAGAGAGAATACCGACACAACAGTAAATGTCATGCTCTTCTAGACTTTCTATCATTGCGAAAGACTTCCAGGGTAGTATGTATAATAAATAGAAAAGAAAACTCTTTCGGAATATTTGACGGCGTCTGTAGGCAATTCCTGTTACCAGGATGAATATTCATCTTAACATGTAACTATCCAATCTTAAAAGCGTACACTCAACAGGTTACGGAAGAATCGTATACCCTGTCACTCTCAATGAATGATTTCTTATAATATTATACAAAAAAAAATTATACGTTATGACAGCTTTCGCATAGAGCTTAGGACCGATTAACTTGTGATCAATCACTGTTCACACGAAACCCTTCTCCACATCAGTCCTCTAAGATCTAATTCGATTATTTGCTATACTACTACCAAGATCTGTGCCAATGCAGGCTTACAGAAAACAATTCAATGCCATTGTACCCTCCTACACGATATGGCTTGCATTTAATAAGTGACATATGACCCATTTTAAGGGCTAGTTGCTTCGGCAGGTGAGTTGTTACACACTTTGCGGATTACAATTTCTATGTCCACCGTCCTGCTCTGTCTCAAACAAGCAACACCTTTCATGGTATCTGAATGAGTCATTAATTTTCGCAACAGTGCTATAGCAAATCACTAGAACTTAACTCGAAATTTTCGATTTATGCGATTGTGTCGTAAATTGTACGAATCAATTATTTGGTACTTACTGAACGCCCCATGCGATGAAAGATTAGTTTTGAGTAGTCTCAAGTTGTCCGTTTTCATTGAATGAGCAAAATTTCTAAGCTTACAAGTTAAACCTTATGACAAATTATTCCGTTTTATCACAAGTATAGGTGAGTAGTTGACTACGCCAGCATTAGATTCAATAAGCCAACCTTTTTAATTGTCTTATAAACAATGTGAAATGGTAACGGAGCTGTTGGTTCAGATCCAATAAAATAGACTGAAATTTCGGTGTCTTTAATGTCACTGTGCGCAAGCACTAAAATAACTGTAACCTTGTTGTTCCAATCGAGAAGAGTCAAACATTTTTGAATCCTCTACCTATTGACAGATTAGAGGATTGTCCAATGAGTTGAGGATAGTTTAATCGCAATTGATTCCGTTTGATGAATATAGTTCAGTAAGTCCTGAAAAAAATAATACAAGCGATTCGGATAGTTAATTAAGAAAGTCTGGTTAGAACCATATATCCCTGGATGAATAAACCACCTCCATGAATAAAATGATTTGTGGAATTTAAAAACAGGAGCCCATCATTCACTATATTGATTTCCGACATAGCTTGATGTATATGGTCTGAAGTAGTACCGAAAACTATCCACGCTCAGCACTCCTTAAGCGAAAGACAGCCGAACATATACTGTTGCCAAGATATAGAGCAAAACTCAAAGAGATATATGTCTGGTAATGGTACAGTTTGTTAAAGAGAGTACATACATACTGTAATTCAGCAGGAACTATACCATTAGGAGAACGAACTCCAACGCATATGATCTCATAACTAAGTGGTCTGGAGGCTTAATCGCAATTGGGAATAACAACCAAATCGTTAGTATAGCCACACCAGTATTCTCGGTTACGGTGATATACCAGCCCGGAAATGGATAGTATAGGCTGGAAATAGATTAAGCAGGAGGATGATCGTAGTTCTTTTTTATACACATTTTTTGGCCTTATTGTTCAGCCTTATCCTTTTTAGAATACAACGCCAAAAATACATGAAATCTGAAACGCTTTTGTGGTTTTTGACAGCGCAGAAACGTCATCACTCTCAAATTTATCATCTCTCTGTGACAGAGTTAAGAAAAGCAGGTCCACATCCAATATTAAATTCAGACGACATCCAATTTAGAGGAACTTAAATAGTTAAGCTCCCCCATAGAGAGTGATGTGTGTTAGCAACACAACCCGCTTTCAGAGGAATATTTTTATCATTATATCAAGTTACAAGGTATGTAAAATCTTCAGCACGAGGAATTACTTACGAATTCTGAATATCCATTTCAATACCTCGTTATGTCATGGTTTTTCGAACCAACGAAATCGTTTGAGGAACTAGAGATATCTTGACAGAATATATAATTTTTATATATGACCAAATTTTAAAATACTTAGCAATGCTTAAATTCTTAATTGTTCCTTGGTTTGAAACGTACCTTCGTTGTCGTCAACTACATGTTGGAGAAGCATTAAGTTCTCTTTTAGGTAAACCCTTTACGTTTTTTAGCATAAGATAAGGTGACTTACTTATGAATGTAAATAAAGCTTAATTCACATACAAACAAGCTCAACCAGAAAATGATTGATTGATTCTGGGTTAATAGTTTAGTTTTAACGATTAATAGTTAGCAACCAATCTAGAATTATTCATTTCCCAAAACCTACAGCATTGCATAACTCATCATGAACACTTAAGGGTAATGAATATAAATTGCAATGCCTATCTAAACCATATAAAAAAGGTAAGCCAAAGTAGAGGATACATTTTACAGTCTGAACGATTTTTGTCCTAGTGACATCTGTCAAAAATGGATTGGTTATTGGTATTCTTGTTGGATTCGGCTATAAACGTTAGATGAATTCTTTGTAAGTACAGTGAGTATTCTATACAAGCAACTTATCTGAACCAATTTTTTCAAAAAGTTTCTTATGTAGAAAAAGTTGCTGATATAGAAAAAAGGAGTATAAATTTTAAGAAAAATCCGTTTTGTGATTAAAAGATAAATAAGCAGTTTTATATTTTATTAGTTAAAATAATATGTATTAATTAAGTCTTTTAAGAACTGCTTTTTCTCTAATTCGTCTCAAAAACAAGATCTCATTGCTTGTAAGGTTATTTTTCTCCCCCCCCATTCTACTGCGGTGTTGAAGGAATTTATCACATTATCGATGCTGATTCTGATCTGTTCTTCCATATGATCCGTTTTGTCCGCGATGCTCTCGTCGTTTGCTATTTCATCTTCTATTTCAAAAAGTACGCTTCTCTCGTTGCTACCAGTCGCCCATTCCATTATTTTGCTCTTAGTTAAATCATTTTCGATTACCAAATAGTACAGTCTAGCCAGGGGGGTTATCGTCCTCTTCCACAAATTTTTCGGCAGATTAAATTCTGTTGCGCCGATTGATGAAAACCGATATTTAAGTGAACTCATGACAACGGATCGTGGGACTTGATTCTAGGCTTTAACTATCAAAAACGCAACGTCATTATTTAAATTAATATTTTTAAAAGATAAGACCATGTCGTTATTGTCGTTTACACTAGAGTATGCATTACCGGTCTACCGTTTACCGGTTAATCGGTGAATTGTATCTTAAGAGTATTACCGAATTACCGGTAAATATATTTTTTTTATCGGTAAAACCTGCAAATAAAATTACATATTTTAATGTTCGAATCTATAACGTTCTCCTTTTCGATCAATTTTTTTTTATTTGAACAATGTACGAGACGGAAAGTATTCAGAACGCAAAACTTGTATTTAATAATATATGCTTGATTCAGTCGCACTCACAAGTGGTTTTACGTTATAAAAAATAGAAACTATAAAAGAGGAAAAAAATAAGTATTACTGAAGAGAGAAAGTAAATACAACTGTGAAGGACCGAAAGTTAGGTATGTGCAACTGCAAAAACAAATTAAATGAGAAGGCAGCAGTACCAGTGGAATGATATTCCATCTCAAGGGTCAACATAAAATAAACATTATGAAAAGAACACCAAATGATGATTACCAGCCAATCGCTAAAACTTCCAATGCCAAAATATCTGATTATTTCGCCAAAAGTAATGATGATTCTTTTCCTGCTATTCTAGCTCGGCTGACCACCAAGGATAATATTTCTTTCAAAAAAGTTCGTATGATCAAATACATTGTTAACATTCCCAAGTCTCCACACACGGTGAAAGGCATTGTAATGGAATACAGTTGCAAAATTAAAAAACAAATCATTCCTGAAACTATGAAAAATATAAATAGTGGATTGAGCCTAACATTTGACGAATGGACATCACTTCGCAATAGACGATATATAAATGTAAATGTCCATTCGATCGATAAGCTTTGGAATTTGGGGTTAATTCGTATTGAAGGGGCAATGTCAGCTACGAAATGCGTTGAACTTTTGGAAGTAAAATTGAAAGAATTTGGAATTACTCTACGGAATCTTACATCAATAACAACAGACGGGCTTCGGTGATGAAAAAAGTAGGTAGAATATTGAATAAAACTTATCACCAAATATGCCTTGCCCCTGGGATTCAATTGCAGTGAATGAAGTGGTATATAAGAAAAGAGAGCAAAAAGATGATGAAAAAGACGAAGAAGAATCAATATTAGCGTGGGACGAAGAATATCTCCGAAGTGATGATGAATTCGAAATAATAAATAATTCATTCGAAGAAACAGCAATCATTGAACATATTTCCGTAAATCCTTTAGTTTTTTTTTTTTATTTTTTTTATTTTTTATCTCTACAATCTGTTTCGGGGCTCGAGGCACTCCCAACTCTTTCGCGGTTCGATTATTAACATCCTACCTTACGCCATTACAGCCAAATCGAGGACGTACGGCTATAGGTCCGATTTACGTAGAACCATCTGCACATTGCATAGCTCCATGCCAGCCTATAGTACTGACATGGAAGACGGGTCGGCCCATGAATTCTGAACTCCAACAGGGGGTCATAGATGTGTTCATTCACACCACCGATCGTAATCGTATGGTGAAAAATCCCTTTGCCATCCTGCCCCTATCGGGATTCGAACCCGGTACCTCCCGCTTCAACTGCCGCAGCTTTAACCACTGCACCATTTGGTCGGTAATCCTTTAGTTATGAAGGTCAGAAAAATTATTGTAATGTTCAAATGTTCACCAACAAAAAATGATATTTTGCAGAAGTATATCAAAGAAGAATTTAAAAGAGAACTGTCCCTGATATTAGACTGCAAAACCAGGTGGAACAGTCTACTAATAATGCTGGAGAGATTTGACAAAGTGATTAATTGTATAATAAAAGCTTTGATTGATATTCAAAATCAAAATCAATCAAATAAAATTATATAGAAAAAGAAAAAATTGAAATAAGAATAATAGCTGCAGTACAGCCAATAAAAGTTGCTGTAGAAGCACTATGCCGGAGAGATGTAGATTTGTATGTGGTTGATGTTACATTGAAGTTAATTCTAGATGAGATTAGTAATGAAAATAGAAAATTGGGTACGAACTAAAAGAGGCACTCATCCAAAGAATTATAGAGAGGAGAAATATCTTATCTGATGTTTTTCAATATTTGAGTGACCCAAGAAATATAAGATTGGATTCTGGAGATAATTATAAAATTTTTCAAACAACCAGCAGAACAGGCATAGGTAGAAAAATAATTGAATTGATTCAATCACCACAGCCAGATTCGGAATCTAAATATTTAAGTGATACCGATCATGAACTTAATGACGAGGTAATAGTTATCTCACCAATACCTGCACCGGTGATGACAATGAGCAAGAAGCTCATTTGGGCCTACGTTAGCCCTTTATTAGGCCTACGAGTGTATTAAAAACTGGTATTTCAAAATTCAGTAGTTTACCAGTTAATCGGATGCCATGAAAACTTTTACCGAATTACATGTAATTTCAAAAGTCGGTAAATTTGCATGCCCTAGTTTACACATAACGCCACGAGTGTTGATCTAAGGCGCTTTCGATACCGTTGCTTAAGTGATTTTATGACATTTTGGTCAAGTGGTTGCAACACGGGTGTATTGTTGGATGGGAAAAACATAACCTTGAAGTTTTCATCATGGGAAAAAGTATTTGCTGTCCCATGCCCGATGGCATTATCGACCAATAAAATTCCTTTTACTGGTAAACCTTTAGCTTCCAAGTGACGAGAAACTTCAGGGATGAATAAATCGTTGTACCACTACTTAAAAAGCGCAGAAGTTAGCCAAGAAGATTTTCCAATCATCATCAAATCGAGTTTATGCGTCCCAGTTGCATTTACACAAGGCATAATGGTGACCCTTTTCCTTCATGGATTTCCGTCCTACAGCAGTTTTTTCGAAAACGGCAGCGTTTGTTTTGTCTGCAAACCTTTGTAAACCAGACCGGTTTCCTCACAATTATAGATCTGTTCAGGTAAAAATTTATTTTTGGCAATAATCCTTTTCAAATAGCTTGTAAATTTAGCAGCACTCTCAGCACTGCACGAAAGTTTTTCACCGGAAACCGTCAAGATTCTTATGCCGTGGCGTTTTTTTGAAGTTATCAAGCCAGCCATCTCTGGTTGAAAATTTTTTTTTCAAAGAAATTGATATTCTGTCTTTCTTCTCCATTTTTACGGTGGAATGAAAATTAAAATGAAAAATAAAACCATGGTTGCTTGTTCAGAAATTTTGGAATCAAAAAAGTTGCTAATGCAGAGGTTGCTTCAATAGAATGTGGCTTGTGTAAAGGTTGCTTATAAAGAATACTCACTGTATGTGATATCAGGTGGTATTCACAAACATATATACGTTTTATAGGACTAGATTGCCTGTTTCAAAATTTATCATAATATTGAGTTTCACTGGTGGTTTATTCCACTATAAGGGTTCACTCACTTGTTGAGGGAATTCTTTTGTTCTCTGGTAAAAAAAAGTGGTGACAGGTCGCTTAGAGGTCATAAGTGATCCGATAATAAATTAGACCATGTCTAGAAACTTTCAGCAAAATTTATAAATAAATAAAATTTCAATTTCTGCCTCCTACTAAATGCATACCAGCAGGTATAGATTACTCGTATATGTACATATATACAGCCGATAAATCAGCCAAGTCATAATAAAAACAATGATATCGATTTTGAAACACCAAATACCTCATTAAATTCGAATTTCGTTTAAACCGTAATTCGTTATAATTAAGTTGTTATTGAATATATGGTATATGTATATACTTTGTGTTTGAGATCATGATACACATATAAAAGCAAAATGCCAGTAAGATTGTTTTATTTCTTGTAAAAGAATCAGACAACAACAAAACAACACACGTATAGCAATTAAAATCAATGATTTTAAAAAAATTGTATACAGCTTCTGTTTACCTTATATATACACTCGAACGTACACATACATGCAGTTTATATCAATTCTAATTAAAACACAAAAAAAAACTTTAAAATAAGATCATGTTTGAAGATCATGAGGATGATGATGATTCGAAATAAAATAAAAAAAAATACTTTATCTTCAGACGTGCAGATCGCGCATAATTTTATAATCACTGTGAGAAAATTAATTATTTTGGTGTATCTGTAAACGTGCATCAAGACGATCCAGATCCCATATATATATATATGATGTGTACGATGCTTAAGCGATCGTATAAAATCGATAAACATAGCGGTAGCTGGGAATAATTAACGTTTTATTGAGCTTAAAAGTTTTTTTTAAAAGTTTAAATTTTTAATTGGATTCTGTCTATATATTGAAACGTACTTCGTATCTCAGCAAAAATTAATTGGATTAAACCATCTCAATGTATATACACGAAGCATACATAATGTATATAACCGAACCGCCCAATTTAAATGGCGCTCAAATTACCACCGCGCCAATTACACGGGCAATTTGAACAGATAAATTACTGTAAAATTGAGTGGCGGCGTATAATTACACCGTGTTCGATTGCTGATAATTGACAAATAATTGTGTTGGTATTTTTATTGGCTGACATAATTCATCATAAAACATAATTTTTGGGCGGTTTGGTTTTGCTAGTGCGGTGGAGACTTTAAAACGAATTATGGTCGATTATGTTGATATAGCGTAATTGGATCAGCAATAAGTATTCCCACTCAGTTGAATGATCTATTTAGTGTTTATCATTGAGTGAAGATTAGAGGACTCTAGTACCATACTTTCGGTATGGGTTTGTTCATCGATGTGCTACCACATCACAATTATATATTCATGGATCGCATAATGTCTTTGAACAGGTCACATACCACTCTAACATTTTCAACCCCAAACGAACCTCGGATACTCATAACTTTACACACCATCCTTTTGTGTTGTACATCATGTCTTTACTTCTTATTTTTTGGTTCTTAATCTTGTTGTATTTATACAATAAAATCGTGATGAATACTTTGTTTGGAGAAGACAAACAAAAAGGTAAAAATTCAATAAAACTATTTTTTAAATTCTGGAACAATAAATTACACGCCATTGAAAGAAGTTGACAAATTCTTTTCGTATTATTTTGTTAAATTATTTATACAAATTTATTTGGTTTTTTTTTGTCATTGTTAAGCAGAAGACAAACCAATAAAAGAAAATTAAGGTGTTGAAATCAGAATGTATAAAAAATGTTTTTCAATTAGTTATAAATGAAACAAGAAATTTTGCATTGCAACAGATTGCAACAAGAAATTGCGAATGATGCTGATCATGGTTGGCGATGGTGATGCTGATGACAAAATGTTTCTTTTATTGTTTTGAAAGCTGTTTAAATTTATTACATGTTATTAACGCTTTACATGTACGCGAACAGATAATCAATATAAAGTGTATTTATTAGATTGATTGAGTTATGTCGGAGAAGGTGCAGTAGGTAATTGGTAATTGGTAAGTATGGACGATGGAAGTCACCTTGATGATCTTTATAATCATTTTGAAATTAGGTTATTTGACTATGAACATTTTACATATATATATATATATATATATATATATATATATATATATATATATATATATATATATATATATATATATATATATATATATATATATATATATATATATATAAATATATATATATACATATATATATATATATATATATATATATATATATATATATATATATATATATATATATATATATATATATATATATTTATATATATATATATATATATATATATATATATATATATATATATATATATATATATATATTTATATATATTTATATATATATATATATATATATATATATATATATATATATATATATATATATATATATACATATATATATAACGGACCCCGATATATCGGACTTCGGATAAACCGGACACATTTTGGCCACCGGTACTAGAACACTGTTTTATTCAAAGACACTTACCTGCCGACTTTTTGGCCAAAGTAGCTCTCTTAGCAATAACATGTGTTAAGAGAAATTATTAAAAACTCCGTTCATAACGAAAACCGTATGGCGAGCCTCTTTCTCCTGTCAGAACATGAATTTCTTTATTAGCAACCTTAATCTTCAATTTCCGGTTTTCAATTTCCGTTGAAGTATAAAATGCACATGGTTAAGGCTATCAACCTTTACTTGAAGGATCGCGCGTTGGGTGCAGGAGCTCTGACAGTTACAAGGAGCTAGGAATGTCTAAAAGTCCGCCCTGCACCCAATTAAAACAAAACGTAAAAAAAAATCTGAGGTTAAGTTAATACGTTCAGGACTTGGAGCATTTAGATTGGTATTCTTACGAGTCATGGTCCAACATACATAAAACACTAAAACAATGTAAATCTTGTATTTTTATATAGCGGACCATCGGCTATAACGGACTGCCCTCGTTTGAATTAGTTCGGTATATCGAGGTTTTACTGTATATACATTTTTCAAGATAACCACCACGGTTACTGAACTTCTCCTTCATTAGATCAATTGTTTGACTAGTTGTGTGGTATGTGGCACCATTTAATTCGAACCACATATGCATGATATTCTAGCCATGATAAATAGTTAATAGGAAGACTCTATTACACCAACTGACCTTCAGAGAGTTGGTGTAATATCCGTGAGAGTATTGGGATAACATCTATATTTAATCTTAATAGTTTGAAAACTATTATCCGCAGCCAACTATACATGGATATAAAGCTGTGTTATGGACAATAGGTTAATTTAGTATGAGCGACAGGATTTTTTGTAAATATTTTTGATAAGCAGATGAACACAAATTTTCCTTAAACCTTATTCTTATAGAGGCACTATTGATTCGAAAACGTCTTTTATAAATAATATTAATTTTCACGATGTTTTTGACGGTTATGTTGTAATTGGGTTGATCACGATCCTCGTTTTACTTGCGCGTCGAGAAGACTTAAAAATAAAGGACTTCAGTACTTGATTCTTCAGTTACGCCTCCTTGTTCAATCGTTAGATATTGTTGATAAAAAAATCATATAAAAACGGTTATCATTTGCAAAAGTGAAATCAAAATTGTTGGTCAAAGTTGTAACACTGCTTTAGAAATTTCAAAAAAAAGATGGTACTTGTGACGTCTGAAACTACAGATTCCTCACACCGAATTTATCTTGCGTTATAACAAAAAAATTCATAAGTATATGATACTCGTACTCCAATAGTTTCTGCAACCATGTGGAAATATTGACAAACATCTAATCGACATTATGAAGTATCAATAAATATATTAAATCAATAAAATGGAAAAACTACTCATCATCTATCAGCTCTCAAGGACAAAACAATCAATTAACGGGATCGGCTCTACCGGCACACCAAATCACCTGATTGAAATGAGATCGTTTAAACTCAAGCAGTATAGTAGTTCAGAAGCTGATAGACCATCAAAACGAAATATTGGTACATCTGAATAACAATAAAAACGAAGTTTTCCAACAAATCACCTAAAGATAGTAAATTAGGACCAGAATGAAAGATAACAAACAGGTTTATTTGGAACTCAATGAAATCCTTATAAATCAACACAATATATACGAGTATATGGAATTATATTAAGAGAGAAACCATTATTTGTCATCTCGGAAGGTTACAAGAACTGACAGAAAAACCATTGTATCATCAAAGTTCTGAACAGATTAGACGTGGGATGTTAATTTACATTCATTGAAAACAAAACTTTTTTCCTATAAAAAACTTTGAATGTGCGATAGTTCACAAACTAGGAATCAAACATCTAGAATGTAACTAGTTGGTTCACTAGCAAGAAAACGAAAATATTATCGAAAGTATTCCAAACCAATATCACAGAATTGGGGATAAAAGTTAATCTGGAATACCTACACGATATACATGTTAACAATAGAGGGAAACGCCGAAAGTTCTGAACATACCAACAAATAAATAATACTACGGACGCTATTTTGATTACCAAGTTAAAGTAACTATACATTTTGTAATAATATCGAGAAACCATAAAATGAAAACCCTTTTTATACAACAAAGCGACTAATTAACATGGTGTACCGCTCATGATGGCACCAGTCTAAAGTTGAATTATAAAACGATAATTTTTTTTTGTCACTATGAGAACTTCAATTTCTCCGTGGCATACTGTCGATGCAAAACTGTATGTCTGCTGCGTTGATGAATCCACAAATAAATAATATTTTCTATGAGCTGCGTTTTGGTTGTGATCACATTCCCATTGATATTAGGTAACTGCGACTAACTTTAAGAACGAAATGAATCCAAACAAATAGGAAAGATGTAAAAGAAAGCTCATTTTTATCTCAAGAGCAGAAAGCTGCCAAACGAAAAGTTTTCTATTAAACAAATTTGCTACAACTAAAAAGATAAAATCGCAACTGGCAGATATCAATGTTAATATTTCTGATCGCACAGGACGAAGAAAATAAAAATTCCATCCTGAAAGCATACTCCAGACTCGCACGCTACTGTAATGATTTAAAAAAATCAGTGCGTTTGCAAATATTCATCTAAAGTTTAAAAGTCATCATAATTATCTTATTCGAAACAAAGACTTACTTCACCGTGAGAATATTTACCAAAAATTAATAGGAAACCACAGTTTTACTGATTTTTACTAATAACTAATTGTTTTGTTCATTACGCTAGTAATTCTGCTGCGGACAGTAGTTTGGTGTATTGCTTTTTCAAGCTATTAAGAGTACATTATATATATATATATATATATATATATATATATATATATATATATATATATATATATATATATATATATATATATATATATATATATATATATATATATATATATATATATATATAGTTATATATATACAGGGTGATCTGGTTTGGGATGCTAATCCGTTAAGGCGTGATTCCTTGGTTCATTCCTCTCCCCATACGATTTTTTTCTCAGAATGTAATGATGATGTTAATGTTATGTTAACGGATGATGATGTTAACGGATTAGCATCCCAAACCGGATCACCCTGTATATATATATATATATATATATATATATATATATATATATATATATATATTTATATATATATATGTATATATATATATATATATATATATATATATATATATATATATATATATATATATATATATATATATATATTTATATATATTTCTTTACTATTCGTGAAGTAAAGATTGCGCTTTCAATACTCAATCGGGATTACGCTTTCAAGAAAATCGGGATTTCAACAAATATTTGAAGTAAATAAGTCTTAAATTATGAAGTTGAATGCGATCAGTGACACATCATACCAGATAAGAACCATTATATAGATATTTACATACTTCATCGGGATATTGACTACTTCATCGGAATATTGACTACTAATGCATTTATCTTTGCTTCAGGTTGAACACTATCAATAGATATTATGAGAGGAACTTTAGCCCCAAATAAAACTGAAGGAGAAATTATACAATAAAAGGCTGGACCATCATCCTTACTTTAACATTAATGTTCAAATCAGAAAAATATTATGTCAATGATAATACTTCGATGTGTTTTCATTTGAACCAACATTTAATTGCATGTATTTTAAGGTGGACTATATAAATCTAATTTTTCCACCACTCATCCCAAACCACTTGAGATACGACATGACGTGAACGTGCCATTCAAACCGATAAAATCACTCTACTTGCATAAAGTGACATAATATTAATCGGTTTACCATCCCTCATTCGATTGAGGGTTTTACTAAAAATGTTTGGGATTTAGTATAGGTTTTGAGGTCTTGTTGGTGATAAATACTCTATTATTTGATTGAGCTTTTTTGACGTCACAGACAACATCAGAAAATAGGAAAAGATTTCGTTTCTGTCGACCAATCAAGCCTCCCATATGTAAATTCTTAATTTTTCGGTACCAACCATAATGGAACCCACTAAACACGTGATTCATGTTTTTACCATGTAAAAGTATTTGAGTAACAGAAAAAGTAACAGTATTTTTAGTGTGAATCTATGTACTGTCAGAAATGGACAACCGTATTCAAAACATGCTGTTAAAGTTAGCCGAAAGTTTCCAGCCGAAAAAATAAAAAAATTGATAATGCAGATTGTGTCTTTGCTATTCCAGCCGAAAGTTAAAAATTGTATATTTTTTTGATTGATATCTAGCCGAAAATTTTTCTCCAATATTTTCCAACCAAACAAAATTTGATGCTACGAAAAATTATCAAACTAACGGAAAAACACTTATATTAAAACTAATTAAAATACTCATATGTAATAATGTTTAAATTCAGAAATCTCTATAAAATCAACCTTTAAAGTGTTATGGCTCGATAGAAGTTTATTTTAAGCGGTTTGTCAATGGCTGTCACTGGAAAAAAATTTGGGTCAAGTTTCATGTGGGGAGTCCGGGAAAATTCGATTCATTGAACCCGTAGTGCAAACTTCTAAAATCTCTATAAAATCAACCTTTAAAGTGTTATGGCTGGATAGAAGACTTAAAAGGTTGATTTTATAGAGATCATAGAAGTTTGTACTACGGGTTCAATGAATCGAATTTTCCCGGACTCCCCACATGAAATTTGACCCAAATTTTTTTCCAATGATAGCCATTAACAAACCGCTTAAAATAAATTTAGATCCAGCCATAACACTTTAAAGGTTGATTTTATAGAGATTTCTGAATTTAAACATTATTACATATGAGTATTTTAATTAGTTTTAATATAAGTGTTTTTCCATTAGATTGATAATTTTTCGTAGCATGAAATTTTTTTTTGGCTGGAAAATGTCGGAGAAAAATTTCCGGTTAGAAATCAATCAAAATATATACAATTTTTAACTTTCAGGCTGGAATAGCAAGGACACAATCTGCATTATCGATTTTTTTATTTTTTCGGCTGGAAACTTTCGGCTAATTTTAACAGCATATTCAAAACGAAACAAGTAATCAAAAACTACACGCCAAAAGCATAGTTGGGCGTGCAAATTACATCATGTAATTTACACGCGTTTTTTTACATGGGTAAAAACGTGTAATTTATATAAGGTTATTTGTGTACGTTCTATATGTAAAAAATAATTAAATATAAAAAAATGACGTAACATCTATTATCAAATCCAATTGTAATTAAAGCACCACCTGTGTAAAAAATTGTCTTACTATTTTATTTATAGAATTTGAGGAATTATTACAATATTTTCGACTGAATAATTATTTTCACAATTATTTACTTCAGATAAGTATTATTAGCAGATTAATTTCGTTTAATAGAAGCCCCATATTGGGGATAACTAATAACGTGGACCAAAAATTGATTTTGCAAACTGCAATTTTTGAAATTTTGAAACAGATTCCACTGCGAATAGTGTTGTCTCCTATTTTACATGTAATTTAGCTTTTACGTAATTTACGTTGTTTTTTACATAATTTACATTAAAAAATGTAAAAAAAGTTATGTGAAATCCCAACTGTCACCAGAAATTCGAATTACGAGAAGAAATTCCATAGAGAACTAGGAAATGCTCCTGTCATAGATGAAATTCGATCTAAGGAATAATGTATATATATATATATATATATATATATATATATATATATATATATATATATATATATATATATATATATTATATATATATATATATATATATATATATATATATATATATATATATATATATATATATATATATAAATATATATATGTATATATATATATATATATATATATATATATATATATATATATATATATATATATATATGCTACATACTACAAAAACGATAAAGCATAATTACCCAACATATATCTATCTGACCATATAGTTGAATAAGATTTATACATGTTGTGCAATAAAATTATTTAAGTGCCTATGTATATCTAAAACACAACCACCTACATTCGTCCGTATCTATCTTACTTTACGACTTACTCCAACCTACTGCGTTCATGTCTAATTACTTTATATATGTGTATATACATAAAAGCTCATACAACACAAAAACACTCATTTCACACTTTACCACCGAGAAATGTGTTGTTTTTTTTTGTTAAAAGAAACTTTTATCATCACTTTAAAAAAATTTATTTATATAGCACCTATAATTTTGTTTATCATTAAATATCGCGAAAATAAAAACAAATTAAATAAAATTAATCTCCACTTTGATTGTGTTTTCATGTTTAAGCCAAATAATAAAAATAAAAAAATAAAATAAAAAATATAATAATTTGTGTGGTTAACAATAAAACAAAATATAATAATATTATTTATTTTAATGGCCTTAAATTAATTACATTAATTATTATTATTTTGTTGTTGTTGTTGTGGTTGTTTTTGTTGCCGTTGGTAAATAACTAAAGTGTCAAACAATAATAAAAAATTAAGAATAATTTGTAAATAGATGTTGTTAAATCATCACCATAACAATCTTTTAATCTTAATCTTTTTCTCTCTCGTGCCCGCGTCCGTCTTCTTTGCAAATAAAATAATTTTTATTATATCGAAAGAAATAATAAATGTGGTTTGCGCGAAAAATGTACAAAAAACTTATTTTCAACGTACGGACGGACACACAAGGTGAGATAAGACCTATATTTCGGAAATATTTCAAATCGTCTACAATAAAAGGTATTTGATCGGTTAATTTGTTCGTACAACACTCAAAATTTATCTCACGTAACAGCTAACATCTTAAAAAAAAAAAATATTTTATTGGTTAAGGCGGATCGGATCAATTGAAAAATAATATAATTTTTGTTGATTTAAAATAAAAATAAAAATCGTAATGTTCTCAAATTAATCACAGTCGTTGTTAGATTTTATGTGAAATATCCCGTTGTTTAGATTAAATAGGTACGAACATCGTCAGCGCCGATCTAAGAGGTTAATAAGGAAGTCTTTGATTATTGTATAGACGTAGAAAATATTTTCCAAGAATTTTATTTTTATATTTACATGTCTGCGTATATATGACTTATGTTTAGTTGTATGCCACCCATGGTGTGTATAGGCAGCCCCCGATGAGATGATTTTTGGTTAGCCAAATATTGTTTCAACAGTATTTCATGAATGTCGATTTCGAAATGAATCACAATGTCATAAATAAGATGATCGATATTGTTTCTATAAATATGTTGTGATGTTGAGATTGGACTATGGTTTGAGCTTATAATTAAATTGTGGTTAGATCTGTGAGTGACTTTGCAATTACATTTGACAGGATGATACATTTTGTAAAACTTGGAAATCAGACTGAGTTTCAATCAACCAACTGTCGGCGTTCGAGAATTTCTCGAATTAATTGCATCCATTGTTATTGTTAACGTTCTCCAGTGAAGATTTCGTTGGGCTAGAGTAGCTTACATTAGCGTGTTACCGTTGAAGTTGATACATAATCGAGCTTATCCCACGATTTTAGAAAACCCTGCCGATTTTGTCTCTGCACAGTGTTGGCACGTAAAATATTTCGCCCGAGTTCTCTTTGTTTTAACTACAACAATTCACATGGAACCCAATTTTAATATTTTAACAGCACACCATTTGCCTTCAGACGGATTTTAATTATTTGGTGAGTCACTTCGAAAGCTTCAGCGATCATCTCTTGATATTAGTATGTTATTAGTCCAATAACGCCTACAACTCAGGTTATTCAAACTTTACTGGCTTTCCTTCACGGCCACTTTCAAAACTTCGATATGTTTTTTATTGATGGAACGTGCTTCCTATATATTTGCTTCATTTACCGCAATCGATATCCACCAGCTTCTTTTTTTTTATAAATTAAAACAAAAGACAGCCCTTTTCGACACAGTTATTTTCAAAGAAAAATTATGATGCTAAGAATAGACACTCCTGGACAAAATAAACGCATATTTTTTTTTGTAATAAAAAAAATCCCGCTGGAAAATTTCAGTGGAACTGGTATCAAATGATCCCAAATTTATAATTTTCTCAAAAGAGGCACAAATGTGGCGTTATGGAATTATAGCGGCTATTTTTCATTGCAAAATGTTAAAGCGGTTTATAAACATTAAAACTAGCTTTATTACAATTTAATTTGATTAATTTAATAATGAGTATTTCTCCCCCGTGCCCTTATTACAGCTTCCATCCTTCTGGGCATACTTAGTAGAATGCTTTGTATCATTTCTTGCGGAACGAGATTCCACTCTTCTTGCGCTGCAACTCTCAGCTCTGCTGTCGAATCTGGTGCAGGATTTCTAGCTCTAATACGGCGTTTTAAAATGTCCCACACGTGTTCAATCGGATTAAGATCAGGACTCATTGGTGGCCAGTTAAGTGCACGAATGCCAATATCTTGGAGATATTGTCGTACTGTTGCAGCAACGTAGACAGGAGCGTTATCATGCATTAACACAAAACTATCATAACCTATGAGGCCCACATATGGCAAAATGTGATCGCCACGAATGTTCCGAGCATACCAGTCTGCATTCATCCTCAAACCAATCTCCACCAGCTCCGTACGGCCCTCCCAACTGATTCCACCCTAAAACATTATTGAACCTCCACCAAAGCTTACAGTTTGCACCATGTTACACGGTGCGTAGCGTTCTCCAACTGTTCTGTATACAAGATTACGTCCATCTGGTTTCCATAATTGGATTCTGGTCTCATCTGAAAAGAGAACAGTGGCCCATTGATCAGTTCTTCAATTTGCATGAGTATGAACAAATTCTAAACGGCTGGATTTGTGGCGGGGAAGAAGCCGTGAAACTTTTACGGGCCGTTTTGGAGTTAGGTTCACTTTAATCTTCGTCTAACTGTTCTGACACTAATATTCACTTGACGCGCACTAAGTAACTCATTTTTGAGTTGAGTACAAGTTCGCTTTCGATCTCGTAATGAATTCATTTTTAAAAATCGATCGTCATGCTCGGTTGTGCACCTTTTAAGTCCTTGTCCGGGCTGTGTATAATCTTCCTGATACAATGTGACCACTTTAACCACCTCCAGCTCTTGAACGGGTGCGATATGCAAAGGAACAAAACCCGATCGTTGCGTTGGATTTCAAACACAATGCACTTTTGATTAAGCATTTTTGAAAAATTTAATTGATTGGCTTGCAGTTCAAGGTGGTTTCTGATAAAAATATAAATGTGCTATCATTTGACACTACTAGTATTAAAATTGACCAGCGGGATTTTTTTTTATTACAAAAAAAAAGGCGTTAATTTTGTCCGCGAGTGTAGTTACGAGATGGTTATCAATGCTATTTAATACTTGTTACACATCTGGTGCCCAACAGCTGCATAGACAGAAGTGATTGCAAAATTATATTGAAAATTCTAACCTTTGGTTGTCGATGCCGCCTATAACAGGTTTCCGATAGTAAATGGTCATCCACAGGCAAAATAGGTAACAATCACATGAAGCTCGTTAGCTCATATTTATACTACTGAAATCTTCGATTCTGTAAATATGTATTTGAGGGTACGATCGACTTCCATGTTATTTTTGAGGCTATTGTTCAGCTAATACGATATCTTTCTCTTTCGTATTTTGAGACTAGTTCTCATTCGAAGATAAAAGTGATTAAGTTAAATTATGATAAAATAATATGTCGTTCTCAATGCCAATTCTTATGTAATTAGACTCGAGTGCTACAGGTTTTGTGAATATATGAAAAATTATATTTAACTTGAATGCAATATATTCTATGCATAAGCTATATTATACTGATTGGGGTTGCTGCGAACCACGACGACGACAACGAAATGGTGACAAAATGGTGCAACGTGTGTAAAGAATATGACGGCACCATCGAAATTTAAATTGATATCGATGGAGGTCGGTGAATCTATTGAGACGTGAAAGTGAGTTCGCAGTTAACGGGCAAACAGTCTAGATTTGGCCAGAGCTATGGAAATTACTCCCGATTTCAGCGAAAATCCTAACAGGTTGTATCAATTCATTGCGTGTGTAATATAGTGTCCAAACCTAAATTCGTTTTAAACCAAATGGTGCTGCATATGAATTCCTTAAATATAGTGAACTAACAGTCAAGTTTTATAAATATAAGACAATGGGCTATCGAAACTTGGTACTCGTGTATAAAAGATGCTTTATGATTTAAATGAAGCTTATACAAAACAAGACTTACATACCAAGGACCAAACAGTTATTATAAAAGTGATAAAGCTAAATAAATCCAATGCACTACAGACTTTTAAACAAAACATCGGTGAGCCTCTAAAAGCTGAAGATAAGTTATCGGTCTACACTAAATCTAGTTTCACTCAGTCTTCAATTTTGCTAATTGCAATTGCTTATTAAAATGTTGATTCTTTAAGGTGTATAGAATGGTCCTTGAAATAGCACCAAGTAAGGAGATGCACTGACACGGATGAAGTATCCAGCTCTTTATAAAATCACAAACATAGTCAAAGATGACACTCTCATGTACAGTTTAGTTGAAATTTCATCTAATTCTGGTTATAACTTCAGTAATCAAACGATTGATTCAGGGCAGTACCCACTAAAGCTGATATCTTCGCATTAAGCAAGGAGGGCAATTGTGTGAACCTGATTTCTACTGATCTATTCACAAGATTGGAGGTTATTGTGAAGAGATCCAAAATAATAGAGCAACACCCACAAACTAACCCAACCCAATCTAGATTCGTTAAATATGATCCCGAAATAGTCTATCGTTATAGTGAGAACGCAAAAGTGAAAAGTGTTCAAAACATTTCTATAATGAGCTTTTAAATGTCTTGACAGTATTTGTTAGAATCGACAACAATAATTTCGATTAGTCGATTATTTGCGGGATGACTCACACAAAATCATTATGATCACTCTATTAATGGTATATGGTCATGTATACATACAAAACACAATGTATAATCTAAATACTTGTCAATTTGTGGAGGATACTTGAATCATTTGTTGTATCGATATATTATAACAGTTCGAAAATAAGATAAAAAATATCATAATTTCCCACGATTGATGAATCGATGATTTTCAAAAATGTTTTTGTTGTGTTTAAGCACAAAATAAAATGAATTCAAGTCTCGAAAGATGAAAGGTGTCAACAGCTATATATTTTCAATATTTATGGTAAACCCTACTTAGCATTTTTTATATGAATTACGAGTATTAAGAAAGACATCAACTTATATGTGCTAAGATAGTTTGGTAGAGCGCTGTAATCATATTGATGAGATATTATGCAAATATTATAAGATCGTATAAATTTATTAAAATACAGAAGTTAAGTGGTTTGGAATATAAAATTCGAGATTAAATTTTAAAACAATGTATAAGTGTGTAAATCGCGTATTGGCGTTAAATCTAGATGGTTTGCGGGCGTAAATCTTATATATAACATAAAACTACTGTTAAGAATCGATGGGAAATTATTAGATACATCGATCTGTGTTTTACCACAAGGTATTGCTCATACATACGATCACTTTATGTTGACGACGAGTTTATTGTACAATATTGTAATGTGCTATAAAAATCAAATTAAGAATCAAATTTATTATATTTTGTTAAAATATTTTGAATAATTTATATATATTTATATTACTTGGAATATAAACAAAATTATTGTGGCAATGATCCATGAATTTGTGGTGTGAGTCGATTAGTAATGCAGCTTTAATATTCTTTATTTGGCAATATTTTGTGTTGCGAATTGAATTTAATCATTACAATCGAGTCGTTAAACGTCATTTAAGTACCAGCCCTTTATAATATTTCATCATCTGATTGCGATCTGTCACTCTCCCCTAGAGTGCATAATTAATGGGCCTAGCCATCTTCATGTCAGTACTATATAGGCTGGCATGGAGTTATCCAATATGCAGTTGGTTCTACATTAATCGGACCATAAGCCGTATATATCCTCGTTGTCCGTTGTAATTGTGTAAATTTGGACGTAAATAAGAGAACTGCGAAAAAGTTGGGAGTGCCTTGAGCAGATTGGAAAGATATAGAAACAAATTTGGAATAAATTAGGTGTGCAAATTGATTGTTTTAGGTGAGATTGGTTGGCATAGGCCTCATTAAGAATAAAAATATAATTGGTTTTCGTTAGAACATTATAAAAACACATGACAAGACGTATAACATCTAATAATTTCTCGTCACTAGATAATTCGAAGTCTTATAGGTTGCGAAATTTTATTCTAAAACACAGTTGGTTAGTTTCATGTTCATTGTGTTTTTTACGTGTTTACTAGACTGGACTATCAGTACTATAATGCATACTTTCATTAAAGGTTGACCGAACGAAATACATTGAAAGTGTATAGTTCAATGACATTCACCAATCCATCTTAATTGTTTCCAGTAGATTGAACAAACCACACATGTTCACTAAAATAAATACTATGGATGAATCGATTGAAATCCGAATATCACTTAGTAATGAACATGGACCAGTAATATTAATTCGATTCAGTCATTTTGGAACCGTGAGATATATGTGCGAATCTTATTGACCTGGAGAGTAACGAGTAGGAGATGTTGACTGTTAAACTTGATATATCAAAAGTATATAGACTTATGTTTATTGTTACTTACACCCAATAAATGAGTCTGCTAATACATACAAAAAGCAATCGGCTGTTTCTCAAACCGACTAGGAGTACCTGATGATTTCGACTCTCTGATGGTTTTGAGAGATTCAAAACTTACGAAAATAAAATAAATTACTGTGATGATAATCTTCTGTCTTTCAATGGTAGCTCAACGTCAGATCTGGTGAGGGTAGGGGTTGCAAATTTACCGAATATTTCATTTACCGGTAAATAATAAAAGTTCGCTCGGCTTACCGATCTACCCCTAATTTGCCGGTAAATTAATAGCTTATAAATTTCATTTTTTATTATTTTATCCAAATACTTTTACTATCAGTCGTTCTGTCATGATCCATCGAATTTTGTAGAATTTGGAATACATCTGAATAATTGGTTCTTCGCTATTTTATTTAAATTATTAATTCACGCTGCAATTCCTTACTTAGAAGTGAATTCTGTGTAAAATAATTCTTCAAGCATGAATTCAAGTGTGGCATCTGCACAATGTAAAATCTGATAAGCTTAACAATTCTACTGCCAATTTTACAGGTGCCAGTGCCTATAGTTTCATTAATTAGGTTTAATTCATGTTGGAAAAGCTGATGTCGCTATTTAAGCCTATCGAACTTTTTCGAACAGTAGATTTTAATTTGAAGAACCGTTCATAAGCTTCAGATTCGGAATAAGTAGCTTCATTTTCTAATTTAAATAACGCATCATTTTTCTTGTACTAAAATGTAATTACCGTCAGTTGGATACCATGCATAAAACATAGCTGCTGATGAGTATTTAAACATGATCCAATCTTTTTCATAACTTCTGTTTTATTGTAACAACGGTAATTGATTCCAAATTCTTACAATTTGTTATTTTTGGAATTTCGATGCACTTGTTTGCAGGCAAATTTTCATGTAGTCGTGCGAGTCCTAAATTCCAAAATTTTGTCTAAAACTGTCACCATTTTTTTATCTGGATTGCTATTGGTTTACGAATTTCATCGCAAATTTTTTCTCCGTAAGCCATTACAATTTATCTTATTGAATTTGAAATTTTGGAACGGAATATCTTTTTTTTTTTTTTTTTTATATTTTATTCTATGCTATCTTTTTTGAGGCTGAAGGCTGTCCCAGCTCCTTCGCGGTTCGCTTATTTACGTCCTACTTTACGCCTTAACGGCCAAATCGAGGACGTACGGCTATAGGTCCGATTTTCGTAGAACCATCTGCGCATTGCATAGCTCCATGAGTTCTGCACTATCTGGTCATAGATGTGTTCATTAACACCACCGATCGTAATCAGATGGTGAAAAATCCCTTTTGCATCTTGCCCCTATCGGGATTCGAACCCGGTACCTCCCGCTCCAACTGCCACAGCTTTAACCACTGAGCCCCCTGGGCGGTTAACGGAATATCTTTTGGCAATTTGTAAAATTCTTAAATCTTAAGAGGTACACAATTTTACGAATGGTAGTTTACCTTTGGCTACTATTCTTGAAATTAAAGCTAGTAATGAATCATCAATTGTTTCAAAATTGTTAAACTTAAATTTATTGGTAAATATTTAATTTTTTACCGGTAATTCGGTAAAGAAATTTGAAATTTGAAGGTAAGTGTTCACTAAAATTTATAGACGGTGAGTTTCTAGACAATTGGAAAATATATACAATTAGAGAGTAGGTAAGAGGCGTATAATTTTTTTCCTAGTTTGAAAAAATGGAATCTAAATGGAGTATTTAATTGCTTTAGGCATTCCAGATAAATGAGGTATGTTCCAAGTACGATCAAACACTTGAAAATCTTTGAAAAAACGGATTCAAAACACTTACATTAAATTAACATCAAGAAAACACAATATCACAGTCCAATATGGTCTCCTTGTGAAACACTAGACAAAACATATCTCTGGATAAAATGTTATTTGAAACCACTTTTGAGTTCGGTTCGTCAAATATGACAATGTTTGAGATGTTTCAGTTTCTTTACAAGAAAGACATAATCATTTTTATGCAACGTCTTCTTAAATCAAGAAACACTACTTCAAGATTATAACCAATCTAGAAAAATTTAGTTGAAACCCATGCTGGATTATAGAAGTGACCATCGATTGATTTAAGAGCGATTTGGAGAGCGATTGGTCATTGGAGAGAGACCAATGCATATGCCCGTAAATAAAATAGGTGACAAAATGAATAGTAAAATAAATTTAATTAATTTTAATCATCTCCGAAAGAGTTGGATTCGATTCGCAACATAACCAGATTCAGAACAGCATAACTAACTTACCAGAAGCTAAATGGATAGAATGTATTATGCTCAATATGCTTGACACTTGAATTATCAATGTTATTTGAAGTAATCTTAACAAACAAGGCTAAGGTTATGGTTGATATTCCAAAGATTCCTATAGGTGGTAAATTGTAATCTAGCATTACAGTTTCATTTTAATGATCTTTAGCGACTGCAATCTATGGTGCAAAATGTTTTAATTAGAACAAAAAATTATAGCGAAGACTAGTAAAATAACCGACACAGTGGTTAAACCTGCAGCATTTGGGGCGGGAGATACCGAGTTTGAATCCCGATAGAGGCAGGATGCAAAAGATATTTTTCACCATTTGATTACGATCGGTGGTGTGAATAAGCCAATTATCACCCCTGGTTGGAGTGCAAAATTCATGGGTCGTCCCATCTTCTATGTCAGTATTATATAGGCTGGCATAGAGCTATGCAATGCAGATTTTTCTACGTAAATCGAACCTATAGCCGTTCGTTCTCGATTTGGCTGTAACGGCGTAAGGTAGGACGTAAATAAGCGAACCGCAGAAGAGTTGATAGTGCTTTGAGCCCAGCTTGGAAAGATAAAAATAGAATAGACGTAATGGTTTCTGAAAGGACTATTGGTTAATTTTGATGTTTTATTCGGAACGAAAGAGGGTTTCTATTATCCAATCCAATTACAAGTAGCTCGCTTGCTTGTACGTCTCAATATTATTCCCCAACCCAGACAAAAATTATCATCCGTCGACAGAATTAAACATATATATTTTGTATAAAATCGCGTAAACAACAAACACATTTTGAATATAGTACGTTAATTGTATCTGACTATATCCAACAGATACATATTGTAATAATCTGTTATTATATTAATAAACAATAAGAGTAAAACAATCAAAACATTAATTTCATAAAAGCTTCAAAATTTCAATGGGTTATTAAAATACCAGCAACAACAATCAAATTTATGTTGTACATTTTTTTTATGTATATAAATGTACATATATAAGCAAACGCGGCTTAAGGGTGTGCCAGCGCACATAATTATAAGTCTTGTCTACATATTTGGTGTGTATACGTCTTGATCAACAAGAGCCAAGGTTTAATCGGTACAATATATACAGAAAAGGATTTTGTATATCGACGCACTGTTTCTATGTCGTGCGTGGTCAATTGTGCCAACATCGATTTGACCACCCATTATGAGCTTTGCTGTGTTTCTCTAATCAATCATTTTGCTTATAAAAGCTGTTAATTGTTTTAATCATCAACACAATGAACTCGACAAAACAACCAAATCCCAACATCTTATTTAGTTGTATGACATGATGTCGTCGCCTTATATACATCGACTGTATGTATCTAAAAGATTAAAGAGTTGTTGTGTTTTGTGATTTGTTTGAATTAATTCACGCAGTATATCTGTAAGTTAAATGAGCTTAACTTTAATGGCCATTGACCATATGACAAAAAAGTAATTTCGGAACATATATTAGAGACTGCAGATCAAAATGAACCACCTATATAATTTTGAATGCTGGGCTGTATGTATATACCACCCAACTATACAAAATATTAAGTTTCCATATATGCGCGAGGTATCAGTGATTAGATCTCGTTCCGAATTAAAAATCCTGCTGAATTAAAATATCATAAAGTCCAAATTACAAATCAAATCAAACTCTAATGATTTTATACTATTAATAAACTTAACATATTTGTATAGATCACACACGAGCCTTAAATAAAATTCTGGTTTTGATCTAAAGATAAGTATCTTGAATATATAGATGTACACATCTGGAAAACGATTGATTTCTAAACATACACGCATATACTCACACCATATACATATATACGTGTACCACACAATCATCTTATATGACCATAAGATGTAATTCTTGTCTTAATATATAAAATAAAGAAATTAAACACAATCTTTAATCTCAACAGCTTATATATATTTGTACATACATACAGACACACTTGGGATGATGATGAAAAGTTCCAACAACAGCATCTTCTGTTCTCTAATATAAATTAGCAGTATTTCTCTTTTCTTTAAATATACATTTAACGTCTTCGGCGTGTTCTTCTTCTTCCACTTCTTGGTCGTTCGTATAGTCGCCTTTATCAATTCAGATTTTTTTTTTTTATTATTTCTTGTGTTCGAGAGTGTGAATATTTATTGAGTCGTATTTTTTATGAACTGTCACAAATTGAATGAGAGATTTGATACCTGATATAGAAGAAGAGGTCTTCTCGAACACACAAAAAAAACCAAACGAATTGGTTACAAATGAATTCGTTTTTTTTTCTTCACAACATTCTTTTATGAAGTCATTGTAAAAACGACGATGATTTAGATTTGATAAAAGAATTTGAAATAATAAAATAATGGTTTTTGGTACAGTACTGTTCCGGAATCGTGGAGCAGTCTATATGATAAAATGGCTTTACGGATATGGGCTAGTAGAGAACTGCAACCTGGAGGTTGTGGTTGATGTCCGCAATGCTTCCACTATCAAGATCTCAGTAAAAAGAGTGGGCTGACATGTCAGGACTATGGTCCTCCTACAGGAGGTAGACATTGGGTTAACAACCCAACCTGTAAAATCTCATTGTTACGAAACGACAACAAAAGCCTCGAATATATTTTTACTCACAATAATGACCTCGGAGACGATAACGATTTAAAATTTGAAACATAGAATGTATTTAGCCTCAATCGCCCGGAGTGGATCCCATAACTTTTCGTGCAAGATTCTAAGTATAAGCTATTACTTTATCGCGCTAAGTCGCTGTCGAAGTAATAACAAAGATATGTTTGTGAACATGCATGCCCCCATCGAAGAGGAACCTGATCAAATCCTGAATAGTTTCTATGATGCCAGTACATTCTTCCCATATAAATGTATTCATAAGGGCACATGGAAGTGAAACACGGGACAACGACCAATGAAATCAACCTCAGTCACATGTCGAAAGGCTTTTTTCTAGACTCGACGACATCAAAACTAAACATGGAGCCAACATTGAAAATGGAAGTCAGTCCTTATCCGTCCACTAAATCAAAATAGTGATCGGTTAAACTGCAACAAAATAATCAATATACACAGCGAGAGGATCTATCAAACATTAACTCAGACAACATTAAGAAGAACGCGTTATGGGACGTTTTGTCCTATCTGGGCTGCCAAGAATTATATTATATAAGTGCAAACTTCTTATAAAGAAGTCAAAGTGTAATACGCTTATTGAAGGTTAAATGCCTTCGAGATATCTTCTGGAATGTGACAAGGGGTCCCAATAGCTCGTTTTCTTCAACCTTTTATTAGAATGTGTCATCCGTTCGCTCAATATAGCGTAGTGCAGCTGTCTTTATTATAAATCCACCCAGCAATTAGCATATATTGACGAAATTTGCATTCTGTTCGCAGCATCATCTCACTGAAAGCTCCTCCTCCCGTTAGAAATATCAACGATGTGATAAGACCAAATATATGGTTACCGTGAGACGGCAGACACGTGGAGACTTCTTTTGAGAAGAAACCCAACATGGTGAATTAGTTTAAATAAGACATGCCACTGAGGATCACACCAAATTACAAGCATTAGACATCAAAACCTTATAAAGCGCTGATCAGACCAGTGATAATCTTTGGGCAGAACTTGTAATAAAGCATTTATTTGGTTACCAACTTTATGTTACCTTAAAAAATGTTACCCATTTTGCAACTGTAACTGATGTATACATATTGCCGAAATCAAACCGGACGGCTTTTTCTACATATGGGACGAGTGGGGTCAAGTTATCATCGGTACATTATGTTCGACCCATACAAAGCTCGTTAGCTAGTAAGAAAGTCAGAGGTGCCATAGTCAGACATCTTCCCACAAATGCAGCTTTGGCAGGTTGTTTCAATATATATAATTTGTATCAACAAATAATCATCGGTATATCCTGTAAAGTCAAGAAAATTCGGAATGAACACCTGACCCACGTGTACAGTGCAAATTGAATGAAATGTTTGTTAAGGTGACGAGAGCTATAAACAACATTACTTCTCGTACCTTTAGCTACTAACATTTAAAAACTAGAAGCCAAATGGTCACTTTCCATTTGAATTAGACGTCTTTGTTTTCACCCAAGTTCCAGAAGGCATAATTGTCATAATCGAATCAGCTCTAGTTGAAGTTTAGGTAACTCACTTAACAATACATCTAGTAGGCGGCAACCCCTTAGACTAGCAAGCTGTGCTGTCAGAGACTGTTATCTAGACTGTTAGAGTTACGGTATCCAGCTGGGACTCACAGAAGCCAACATTGAAGTGCATCAATCCAACCATTCGAAAGGTGTGTACTTCGAAGGACATCGCTACCTAGAGATGGTGATGTGAAATGGACCATGGCTATTTATTACAATGACACTTTATTGGGACAAATACACCTACAATTACAAGAAGCTTGTTCAAATTTTAACTGCAATATAATTTTACAACAATTGTAACGACTAATGACAAGTAATAAAGAACGGTGGATGCTGAAGTCAGGTTCGGAAGACACATGAATCGTTCCACAGGTAAGCAAATCATTCCACAGGTAAGCGCATCTACAAACGGATACCAATATACGAAATTCCTACTTAATCAGGGACATATTAGGCAGTATAACATTACGCCTCAATTTCTAGAGTTTCTTGCAAATAATTTGGACCATTATGTTCGTCCGTCAAAAGCGGGTTTTTTACCGACCCATTCTACTGCAACCGCCATATGAAGACTGAGCGAAAACGCATCTACTATTAGCACCATTATATCTGCGAATGTGCCTATTAACGCACTAAAAGCGGTAAATGTTTTAGTAGTCAAAAGAACAGAAGGTGGTTGAAATCAACTAGAGACCATGCTTATGTTGGATTTCCGTTTGACTCAGCGAGAGATGTTAATTCAAATAAAACATTCAACTCTTATCTGACCGAAATCAATCAATCATTTGAGTGACTTAAAAATTAACAAGTTCCAGCAAATATAGCCATGCATGTGATAAAACCGGAAAAGACGCCGCGTCATTCCAGCCCCTGAATGCTACTTGCAAATCACAATTACTTCTGTTTTTGGTTTGACGACATTTTATTACTGTCACAGTGTTATACTTAAAAAGATATCTCATATTCAGCAGTCCATCCAGCTAATCTAGTTGGGAGTTCGATCCGTATTGCTATTCGATTCGATTCATCAATTCGATTCGAACGTGGTCGCGGTTATCATCAGATTTATTATTAAAATATTACTATTTAATATTATATTTGAGAAGTGGATCTATAAAAATTCCCCTTACTTACGTGCTGGATCGCATAAAGCTACACTCAGAAAATAACTTGGGTTAAAAATACTAAAAACCTAGGCCAATTTAACCAAAATCTTAGTATTTTTCATCCAGCCAAATGCCTTAGTAAAATAAATAACTAAAATCTTGGTTGAAATAATTTTTAATTTTAAAAAACCAAACTTTGGTTATTAACATAAAACATTTAGTTACTTTAACCCAAGTATTTGGTTAATTTTTAAATTAAAAACAAATTGTTTACCAAATAACCAAATTTACCAAAAGTTAAATTAGCCAAAAAACAGTAAATTTCATATACAATTTAGTTAGATTTAAGTCTGATTTCCATAAAAATAAAAATGCCATTAGAGTGACAGAGATGGTTATTTACTTTTTCTTTTTTTATAGTGGATATATTTTGACAGATGCGTGTAACATAAAAAAAAAGACAAAATACACTTTAAATCTACATAAATAAATTAGAAAAAAAAAATAAACTTAACATAATTATTCATTATTTCAATTATTTTCACAATGAATTAAGATGAATAACACAAAACAAAATGTTAAAATTATGAATTGACCATAAAATCATCCATATTTATTTTTCCTATAAAATATTTCTCCAATACTGAATAAAAATACTTCACTTGATATATTTTGCCAGTACTGCTATAATAATTTTCTCAGTAAACATAAAAATTTACTCGGTACTGAGTAAATTTTTTGTACTGGAAATATTTTTTGTTTCATTCGCACTTTAAGAAAAATCATATTTTTATCCCGCCTTGACTATTTTGTCAGTATTTTTCATAATGGAAATCAGGCTTTAACAAGTTTTATTATTTTATATAATCCCAAATTTAGTCAATATTTGAGATTTTTTGGTTGTACAGACCAATTTATTGTTTAAATTTATCAAAAATTTGGTATATTTTAACAATCAACATTAGATTAAACAACACATTATGTTAGTATATCCAATCTTTATTTAATAAAATATACACTTTGATAACATCTGTTTCATGTTTTCAAGCACTTTCCTTTCGATTAATCCTACAGCTTCAGTGAATTGTCATTTAACAAACGAACCCGGACACTTATCATCATCAATCAGTGTTTTTTAAACATTGTTCACTTGCTGTATATGGGTTTTTGACATAAACTATCGTAACTTGACGGAACAATTGTGTGATGGAAATTTCCAATGTATAGGAACGGCTTAATGTTTTTAAACATTTAGCCGTTCCTATACATCCCATATTCGTACCGACTCGTCGAAACTGCCCGTAACATTTAAAATTACAACAAAATACATAATTATTGTTCCCCTCTATTGTCTTAAGACATTTCTAGAGCTTAATTCCCATATTTTAATATTTTTCCATATTTCCACTCGCCGAAACAAGATGCCCACTGTCATACTTGACCATACAACATCGCTAATGCCCAATTTGTATGCTCCCTAAATTTTTATTAATTTAACCGCTGACGAGCTAGCCAACCATTCACGTTGGGGCTTAATTCAACCGCCGAAAGGGCGTTTTGGTATGACAGGCTAATGTAAATTTTAGATTTATTTCTGTTCAGCTACAATTGAAAAATATTTTCAAAATGTGAGAAAACTCAATCTTATTTAAACTTAAAACTAAAACGTTGTTACCAAGTAAATCTAGATACAAGTCATAATTTTTTGATTCATTATAAAATGTATTATTTATTTTTGGAGTATCGTCCAAAATTGGGAAGCAAAAACTTGTTTTCACTGAAGAAAAACCAAACAATCTGACATGTAAAATTGCATTTCGAATAAAATCCCATTTTCTAGTAACCAAGATTTTTGAAAATTTGAACTAAATATTTGGTTAAACGAAACCATTGTTGGTTGGAAAAACATACTGTTACTTTAATTAAGGTATATTTTATCAAAATTATTTTAAAAATTGTCTGAGAAATAATAATTTTGGTCAATGTTACTAAAAACTTAGTTGACACTGCTAAATTTTTTGGTCAAAACTACTAATTAATAAAAAAACTTAACTTTGTTATTTTAACTATATTCTTCGGTTATTTAACTTTTTTTTAGATAATTTAACCAAATTCACGTACCAATATTTTGGTTAACTAAATTTTGATCAATTATTGCTTTAACCAAGTAGTACAATTTTTATTTTGTATTTTAAAATAATTTAATAATTATTTATAAATAAGTATTATTTATTTAATAAGTATTTTAATAATTTTGAATGTAACCAAAAAAACTTGTGTTAAAGTAACCAAATTATATTACTAAGTTTTTGGTCATAATATTTTTTCTGAGTGTAGTGGGGCTCATTACAGTTGCCCTTTATATAATTTGTGGCCATTTCATTGCAACAATTTCCTTGATGTCATTCGACGTTGTATCCGAATGCATAGCAGAATGCGGTTTTCATTGTGTAAAGTTTGTGTGGATGACCCGTTTACCTTCAGCACTGTACTAATATCAATTTGTATAGAGGGATCCTGTTTCCGCACTTCTACTACAGTTCTTAGTTGTTTTTTGTTTCTTATCACTTCAACTGATCCCGCTACTCATCATCATCATCACCTGCTAACCACTTATAGTACATAAATTTGTGTTAGACTTAATAAACGCACGTGAACTATTGGCCTCATTTTCAATCTGGTACTTCCTACAAGATCCGTCTCGGGTACTTCCTACAAGATCCGTCTTAAAAGCATCATTTATTTCCGCCCACTTAGGGCTTCAAATTGAAGTGAGATACGCTGTATGGGCGATCTTCTTGTTCTATTTGATTTCTTGAATATCTCAACATTCACCTTACCTGTTTCCGCTGTATATATAATTCCGAAATTTGTCAGGATGTACCAGCCTGCTCCTCTACCTGCATCTAATACTGTCTGAGAAACATCACTCTCACTTTCTTTATTTTTTTTGTTTGGTTCAATTATTTCCACGAATAGCACGAGAAATACGGTCACCTATGACAGATATTTGTATTATCATAGGAAGGATATATGTAAAACCGGAAAGTCTCCTAATTCGGAGTGATCATACTGGAGACTAAACATCCTATTAGCCACGGAGACATCTGCGTATGCAGTGCCACCTTAGCATGAGTGACTGAAGCGGTAAATTATATTTATGATAAGTTCACCCCCATAGCTTGTTCTGTTACTCGTGGTGTAATAGGGTCTACCATTCACTACGAGAACACCGGCTTGGGAGTAGAGAGGATAGATTAGAGCTACCCACATTATATCAGCGCATATATATATATATATATATATATATATATATATATATATATATATATATATATATATATATATATATATATATATATATATATATATATATATATATATATATATATATATATATCGTCGTTCGATTATTCAATATCGAGTATCCAAATAAGAGTCATTAGTACTCTCATACGATAAGTTGGAGCTAATGTGGTAGAATTCTATATGGTGATCTTATTATTAAAACCTGCATGTTTTTTTTACCATTCTGGTTCGTGGTTACCAGTTTGAACAACACTGGCGTCATATAGACGGATAATTACACGACAATTTAGAAAACTTACAATATAAATTCTAATAACGTAATTTACTGCATTTCTTAATTGGAAAACCAGAAAAGACATGCTAAATGGCCTTCAATCAAAAATCAATTTGTAATAAAAAAATATTATTAAAATAATAATAATATTCAATTAACAATAAAAAAATATTATTTTAAAGTGACAAAATCAGCATAAAATAATTGAATTAAAAATTAATTTATTTACAATTTTTAATATTCAATGCGATAAAATTGCGCTTCTTATTCAATTTTTTATTTTAAATAATTTAAGTTTATTGTTACGATTATTGTTATTTTTATTGAAAAGCTTTTTGAGTTGGAAGTAGTTTATGGGAATTAATGTATTTTTAGCGCTTAGTGCAAATTTTTACAATGTAATTTTCTATAAACACTCGTTTTTCTGAATTTACGTTAATTAAGACGTTATAAATAAAATTTGGATTAAAGCTGAAATAATTAAAAAAATAATATCGCCTTTACCTCTTGTGCATTTCGAATGGTTAAGCGGTTTATCGGTTTAATAATTTTATATGATATCGGTCTGAACTGGTTGGAAGAAATTTTTATGATACTTCAATGGTGCCAATTTATATAAATTAAGATCAAATTGGATTTTTGGAATACTCCATTTAAAATAATGAAAAGTATAACGCAAAGTGTATTTTCCCTTTTCTGGGTAAAGTACATGGTGGTACAACTAAGATTATATATTATGTAAGATTATTAAAACATGAAATGTGAGAAACAACATTTACTGGGTCTGTTAAATATGCAATATCAGTAGTGGAATACTTCAAATAGTTGAACATATTTCGAAGTTGCTATATATAGGCGGGTTCTCATGATGATCTACTAATTGTTTACACCGGTAACGATTAAGACCAGAACTATTATTACAAATTATAGTGAGATCGATGTTCAATTCTGAAAAATTGACATACATTGGAATGAAGTTTATATTTAGGGCTGTAGATGTTCATGGGCCATCGTGGCTATAAGATCCCATGGCAGTAATCTAACTCCTTACACGATCAGGACCAGAACAATAAAAAACCATGGTGAGACCAATATCCAAATCTGAAATCGTTTACATATTTTAAGATGAAGTAGCTATCAAGTCGCCGGATGTAGCTTAATGGTTAAGAGAGTTTCTCATCACGCCGCGGTCTCGAGTTCGATTCCCGCCGTTGACCAAAAATTAACATGCAACCGGATGACATAA
Organism: Tipula lateralis; assembly: GCA_963932295.1. Classification (NCBI taxonomy): domain Eukaryota; kingdom Metazoa; phylum Arthropoda; class Insecta; order Diptera; family Tipulidae; genus Tipula; species Tipula lateralis. The sequence goes on along the minus strand of OZ010736.1, from coordinate 189,824,878 downwards.
AAACGCGTTTGTGTGTAAAAACATTCGTTGGGCTGACCACCTACAATGTGCACTAATCGTTAAAATAGGTTCGTAAGGTCTCAGTTGAGACGCGGTAAGGGCCGTTTACGGCCTCTAAGCCATAGATTATTTTAGCTATCAAGTAATATGGACTATTGTGGGTATGAGATCCCCATATGAACCGTCTAACTATTTACACTGGTAATGAATAAGATCAAAACTATCAAAAAATGGTGAGATCGATGTCCAAATCTTTAAACGTACATTCATTGAAATGAGGAGAACATTTTCCGAAGTAGTTAATGGGCCATTATAGATCCTCATGACAATCGTCTAATTTCGTACACTTTTTACGATCAAGACCAGAACTTTTAAAAAAACTGACCAGGTGGCGCAGTGGTTGAAGCTGCGGCAGTTAAAGCGGTAGGTACCGTTAACATATGGTGAAAATCAAAAGGGATTTTCACCATATGTTAACGATCGGTGTTGCAAATGTAAACTTCTTTGACCCCTGTTGGAGTGCAAATTCATGGGCCAACCCATCTTCCATGTCAGTACTATAGGCTGTCATGAAGCTATGCAATGTGCAGATGGTTCTTCGTAAATCGAACCTATAGCCGTACGTCCTCGATTTGGTTGTAATGGCGTAAGATAAGGGCGTAAATAAGCTAACCGCGAAAGAGTTGGAAGTGCCTCGAATCACGCAACAAATTGTAGAGATACAAAAAAAACTTTTATAAAATTATAGCTAGAACGATATCCAAATCTGAAAATTTTCAGAGGATAAAGTGAACATTTTCCGAATAGCTATATATGGGCCATTATGGCCATGAGCACCAATGATTTAAAGATGAAAACGCTAAAACGAATTACTAATTATTTATTATATTGATATTGGTGCATCAATTAAAGGCCTACAAATGTTACTAACAAATCTGAATCCAGTTTCTACAGAAGGAAAATAGAGTGAATCAACTTGCTACTATAGTCTAGTATTTCAAAACAGGAAACGGTGAAACCTTGTATTTTACACAATCTTTTCATAAAACTAAACCTGATGGGATTATCTACAAAATTAAAGCGATTTTGGTAAAAAGTTCCATTGAATCCTACAAAAGCAACATCTGTTACAACAACATACAAAAGTCTCGACAAAGACAAAAGGCCAGATGAACCAAAGGGTGACACTAACAGAAAACAAACATGTCCAAAGACCGACAACATATGAACTGAAGACCGACATGGACAAAAGGCTGATATGGACAAAGACTGACAAGTATAACAGCCCGACATCGGTACAAGGCCAGACATGGAGAAATAATTAATTGACTTTCATGAATTGACTGTTGTTCATGTCGACTTTGCGTCGTCCGCATTTTGTCATTATTTTCAACTGTTTGTGCTCTCTAGTAGAACTTTTTATTTTATTACCCAAACGACATAGACGAGATCAGCTTAAAGCTTCTAGCAAAAATAATAGACCAGATCAACATGACCATCAACAGTAACTTTCATTCATATATTGTTTTTGTATTGTCTGCGCTTTTTGGAATCACTTTATTCATCCAAGCCAACGAAACTATATAGCTGGCAATATTTATTTTCGAGTCAATTTCTCAGTCACTCAGGCTCGATTGGCCCATTGTGACAACCATTTCCAGATGTACATTCTCAGGTCCAAAATCTGTTTGCTCTTCTAATGATGTCCAAGTATTTGATATCCTCAAGTTTGGCAGTTGATCCTCAAATATGAATTGTGATTTAAAGCAGTGCAGTCTATGGGAAGATGACAGGAGCACAAGAAGTGCTCAGCAATATCCTTAAAGTGCGTCTATCATAATTTAAGAAGGACTGGGGTCTTTTCTGATTTATTGATCCAAAGAATATTTTCAATAGTCGACAAGAGATGAGGTTACGTAAGTCTGTCACTGGGCGACTATGTAAATAATGTTATTGACTCATATCAGCTTGATATAGACCACAATCATTACAGTATTTTTTGTGTGAAACTATACGTAACATTATTGTATCCATAACCATATGAGGTCATTACGGGGCGCTTCTTTAAACCCATACACAAATATTTTATGATATATAAATTCTTCTTGAATATATTGAATTACAAAATTTATTACATTTTGAGGTAACGAATTAAAAAATGTATAATCAGGTTTTTAATAAGAATCGATAAATAATATTAAATCGTTAGGAAATTATTCATCTTCAATCCGGACATACCCGCAGCCACCTAAATCTTATTACCATCGTGATATGACATTTTGAACCAACTACATCATCGTGCGACATTCTGGATATGAATCTAACTCGTATAGTTCAATAAACACTGTATACGACTGACTATATGTAGAGTACCTTTCACTTTGGTTGAATCATCGTCGTTTACAATACGAGTATATGAAATGATTTCACGGAATTTATACAATTATGATGTTATACGCGAGAATGTTTCCCATGCATATCAAACCATAAACCATAATTCAATAAAACAAACAATTTATGCATATTATATACCAAACCACAAGTCTGATTAACCTAAATCTTCGTTTATGTGTGTGTGTGTATGTGTATATAGACAATTTGTTATCTTAAACGAGTCGTTTATTTTCCCACTGTACCACTGTGTAAACATATCGTGAACAAAATTTATTTGTTTATCTAAATAGAAGGACGCAAAATCCGACTTATATCAAAACGATTAAGTCTAATAATTTAGTATAATTTATGTCAAACGACGGCACTGTAATTACATTAACAAATGCAAGACTGTGTGCTGGAAATTGCAAAGTACAAAATGCGCGAAAACCTACCCAATTTAATCGTATTTAAAAGTCAATATAAATTACACCAATCTCCAAGAGGGGCTTTAAGTGTGTACGATGCAATTGTGCTCCTTTATTACAATTTACGGTGATTTTTATGTTCGCACTGCGAATTAAGAAATACCAAATTCGAACAAGAAAAACATCTTAACTGGAATTATCGTATATGTTGATATTCTTGTTGCATATATAATCCGCGTAAATTGATTTTCATTATTGATAAGAGAAATCGATAAATTCCAATCGATATGGTCGTGATTTACTTAATTATATTGAGGATATAATTTAAACGTCTTTAAGAAAAATTTAATTCTCTAGGAATGTGCCGGTAATTACTTTGCAATGGTATGTCACTTTAACCTTAACTGTGCTGTTGACGATCTGGTATCTATCAGATGCTTTGAATTTAGAGGTAGACACATTATATAAACATAATCAAGAAAGATCAGACTGCAGACTCAGAATCACAGATTTACAAACAACTCTTCTCAAAATCAAGTAGTAACCATCTACTTTTACAGCCCACCTCCTCCGGTGACGATATGATTTTCTTTACTGACTGAATCAGTATGCTGTAATTTAGCTGGTGCAGGGCAATACACACCACAAAAACTTGAGGTCAAACTATTTGGTAGGTACACTACTGTTTTTCTGACGGAAATTGCTGCAATTTTGAAAGCAGGCAGGCTTCTCTAAATGCTATTGTTTCCCATACTGTTTTATCAAACCTTGAGTGAAGTTTGACTTCACTAGATATCCGCAGTTACATGGGCATTAAAGGAAATTTATTGGCTGATAAATTAGCCCATTTGGGTAAAATGACCTTCCACTTTTATGGGACCTGAGCCCACCGTAGAAGTGACGTCATTATTTCTTAAAAGAGATAACGGCTATTACTTTAGTGATCTGCACCAGAAGATATGGGGACAACCTCATCTCTTGTCTACTATTCAAAATCTTAACTGCACTGCTTTGAATCACTTTCCTATTTGAGGATCAATTGATGACGCTGGGGTTACCAGATATCTTGGAATTCATTAGAAGAACAAACAGATTTCCGGACTGAGATTGTATGTCTTGAAATAAATGTCACAATGGGCCTATTAAGCCTGGGTGACTATGGAATAAAAAGTAGCAACAATGACACACTTACAAATTTGGTGGTATTTGCCTCGTTTAAGTCTCGTGGCAAAAAGTGTGATGAACTTCAGATTGGTTTGCTCGAGGGTTTTAAAAAATTAAACGTTTTAATCTGTATATAAGTCTTTTACTTTAATCTGTATATAAGGAATTGAACCTGAGTTGAGGTAAATTCTGGATTCTTCGGGAAGCATAATCGTAAAGGTCGTCTTTAGAAATATATGATAGATAACATTAAACCCATTTCTTTGAAATGTACCCTTAAGTCACGAATTACTTTATAACATATTTTCATTTAATGTTTAATGAGCAAGTTCAATGTCTGGTGAGCGTTAAAAGATGGATCTGCTAGAATTATTTCCATTTGAAGATCGATTCATTTGCTTCTGTTGAATTTTTTAATTTACATCCTCAATCCGGTCTACAGTGTATGCCCTAATTGTACTTGTGATAAGGGATGACCTATACTGTTGAATTCCAAATCAACACAAGCGGATATGAAATTTATATCATTAGCTTGATCGAAAAGATTTATCCATAATGGATTAATTTATCGATTTTATGTTGGATAGACGCCACTGGTAATTCACTAGGTGGAGATTGTTTCATGAACATCAACGCAAATCTGCGTTGGTCGCATTCTCTCCGAAAATTCTATGAAAACAATGAAAATAGAAAAAAATATCTATTTGTCTCAGTTCGTGTTTTTAAGTAGTCTGCGTCACTATGTGAACTTGGCCTCCTACGTCAATGTGTAGCCAATCGTTTTATTTCAATTCCTATCCAGTAGTTGTATTTGTGTTGAGCTAACGTGAAGTTCATGACAATTACCACAATTTTTTTTTTTTTTTGGGGGGTGGGGGGAGGGATAGTGAAGTCTACACAAAAATATGTACAGGAGCTCTAAAGTTCATTAATCAATCATATCTTAGAAATTCATTGATTTGAAAGAATATATTTACGCTATACACTCTAAAAAATTTGATTAATTTTAAATGGAAGTTCGATAATATTACTTTAATTATTGTAGTTTTTTCTGTCCATTTAATGTAATAAATGGATTCTTAGTTTATTATTCAACATATTATTGAATTTTTGCAAATATTTGTTGAAAGTTTATCATAAATTTGCTGAAAAATAAATTGATGTAGGATATTCAACAATTAATTCTTTGTAATTTCAACAATTGATAAAATCTCAACAAAAATCTTGTTTTAAATTTTTATTTGTTAATTATTCAACATAAAATGTTAAATAGTAAACAAAAATAAGAGTTATAGTTAGTTTATGCAATTCATGTTTTAGTTAAAGTAACACTGCTGTCGACATGACATTATTTTGATGGAACACATTGTGCAGTCAATTTCTACAACTGGTTGCAATAATTGGTAAGCTAATTTTATTTGTGTTAAGCAATATTGTGTTGATAAAACTATTACTTTAAATTTTAACTCTCAAATGAAGGGATTCTACCAAATTTATTTTTATTGAAAAAATGGAGGTCAGCATTACAGTGTTAAGTTCATTATTTGAGACGATTTTGAAGCGATATGTAATTTTAAAATATGAATGTACGTAAGATCCGGATCAAATTTCGCAAACTTAGATTTAATGAAGAGATGGATACATTGAAATAATAATCCAGTTTATATAAGTTTTTAATTTTGTTATAAAATAAATTAATAAATAAAATAAAATAAAAATAAATGCAAAGCTTTCAAACAACCAATTGTTCTTAATTTGACATATGTACTTTAACTGAATATTCTCAACAATTTTACCTTCAAATATAATCAATGTTTGTTGAAAATTAACACCTGGTTTGTTTGAATTTAATTTAAAAATGGTTTAAATCTGAGCAATATAATTAAATACAATTATTGGTTGCTTAAAAATTAACTATTTTTAAGTTAAAATTAAACATGTTTCGAGTTATTATTAATGCAGTTTTTGTTTAAATTTTCTTATTGAATTGATGATATTTAAGTCAGATGTTGAATATTTTTTGCACGTTTAATATTACCACAATAATTGTATGTAACCTGTTACATTCAATAATTGAAGTAAATTTCAACTAAAATTTTTTAGAGTGTAGTTAATATTTTCGCACGATCCTCATTTGTTCATCAACTGCAGAATACCTGTTACCGGACATCCAAATACCGACACTTTTATGATTTGATGATATTTTTCTACTTTGATAACACTCAATGATTAGAAAATATGCTGTTATCAGGTTTTGTTGCATATATGGCTTTGTTTGTTAAATGGTTTTTGTCGGAAGCTTCACAATAATCTGTGTTGATGTTAGTTGCCTTTTAGATTAATAAGTTACAAAATCTAATATCTTATTGCCAGGATTAAAACAAAAAAAAGACAATTCATTAGGAATTCCGAAATTCTTGTTCTGTTTTCAAGTATATCGAAATACTTAAAAATTCTAGTCCTTACGAAAAAATCTCCTTAATACAACAACACATTAGTTCAGACTATTCGGGAATTGAAGTATTCTAAAATGTTCATGGACGAACTATATTCATTACAAATAAGCACATTGCCTGATTTTTGTTACTCTCTAAATTTCCTTCAACATATAATATTAAGCTAGACGCATATTGAACTTCAGTTGACTGATATATAATATCTCCTTTTTCGCAGGCTTAACAAATAAGATATGAGAATGATACTATAAATGACCACTTGTTGAAATTTGGTTTATCTCTGGGATCTGCACAGATAACACTTTAGTGTGTAATTTTTTTCCGAAGAACGACTTTTTACTGTCACCACTTTCTTCTGCTTAGCCTTCACTCTCTTTCATCTCGTTCAACATATTCTTGTCCCGTTGTCGAACCTATAAAAATATAAAATCTCCTCTCAAATTGATTCTCCAGATGAGTGAACAGCCGGATGAGTAAATATAATAAACACACCTTGTTTGATTCTCTCATGTATTGATATGAAATATTGGTCACAAAAAGTTTGGGATTTTTCATTATCTCCAGATCATAGATTTCCCGAAACCCTGGAAACAATTAATTTATAACCTTGGGTGTCATTCATAACCCTAGGCTTCTCTGGTAGGTTATAAGTTCCTTAACATTAAAAGTATATCCATTGAATAGAGATTCAATCAACACAAACCCAGATGAAAACAGTGATGAGCTTCTCTCCTAATTGTTCCAGTATGCCTGCCATGGTTGGGAGCTTTTAAGTTCAATGGAGTTAGGGTTGATTTTGCCATAAATTTTAGTTGAAGCTCAGAATCCAGCGAAATTCGGACACCAACTCCACTATAACTGAAACCTAGACCATCTGCCGTTTGAAGTACAATATAATTTGCAGTCATGGTGGATAATGCAAAAGATTGTGCATGAAGAACATCTGATTTTAACGGTTACAAAGCTTTCGAACATGAGAATATTGTAGAAAGTGCGATGTTTGTTTTATTGCAATTATCTTCTTGTTCTAATAATTTTCAGAAATTTTTTAAAGTTAACAATTAAATAATGACATTATCCCAACAGTGACGTAGATTAAGTAAGGTTTGTGCAGTAAGCCGTTCAGTAGATTTCAAGTTGAATAAAGCACTAATGTATTCTTCGACTATATATATATATATATATATATATATATATATATATATATATATATATATATATATATATATATATATAATATATATATATATATATATATATATATATATATATATATATATATATATATATATAATATATATATATATATATATATATATATATATATATATATATATATATATATATTTATATATATATATATATATATATATATATATATATATATATATATATAAATATATATATATATATATATATATATATATATATATATATATATATATGTATATATATATATATATATATATATATATATATATATATATATATATATATATATATATATATATATATATATATATATATATATATATATATATATATATATATATATATATGTATATATGTATATATATATATATATATATATATATATATATATATATATATATATATATATATATATATACATATATATATTTATATATATGATTATATTAGTGTTGCTGATTTCATAAAAGCAGCCAGAAGAAATTGGACAATCTCCTCTCCCGACTAATTTTTATGAGGTTGATTATAGTAAACTTTTCCATTATTGCTCATATCCACCCTGTAGAATGAAGACAAGCTTGAGATTAATGAAAGCACTGAAGATACATTTGTATATAGTTCTCTGAATTAATCGCGAAATCTGCAAATCTTAATCAATCATTTTGTTGTCAACAACTTAAACCAATTCTATTTTTTGTGTTTGAGCTTTTAAGACTCATGATATACTTATCATGTATATGAAAAATAACTAAATTAACATTTTTACGCTTCTAAATCAAAACAAACTGATAACCCTACACAACAAATAAAAACATGTCAATGTCAAAGAGGTCCTGTTGTTCTGAATATAAAACAAATGAAAAACAAAAAACAATAAAATTTGTCTTACATTCATCATTCTTACATCCACAGTCATATAAGCTTTAGTATTTCTTCATTATACCGTACTATACCCAAGCAACATAATATATATAAGATAATATCATGATGATATGAAATAAATATTTATATATAACTCCCAAGGGGGTCAGTCGTGTACATACAAACAAACGATATATGATTGAAATATATAAACAATACACAGGAACAACAGAGAAGTACTCCATCAAAATGTCAACGTCGCGCATGGAAGATGACAATTTTGATGACAATTATGGTGTTTCTGGTAACATATTTATCCTTTATATATATGGTATACGACGACGAGTATGGTTCGCTGGTTTCAAGACAACACATTCAACGTGAAAAAAAAATTATAGACAAACATCTTAATTTGGTTTCTTGTTTTTGTTTCTTTTTTTGTCTTATAACGAGATGAAATAAAAATGTTGATTGACCAGATTCCACATAGTTTTTATTTGTTGAAATTAGTTGTCGTTGAGTTTTCTTTTGTATAATTTGTATGAAAAGAATTTATACTGTTCGATCCTTTGTATATAGCACGACGAGATTAAAGTGTTTGTATATGCGAGATGATATGACTAATCGATGGTTTATGTACGAGAAAATTCCATATTCCAATATATGTATAATTATGCCGGAGACCTGTAGGTGTTTTACAACCTATATGTCTTCTGCTAATATTTTGTTGGCCATACAGTTAATTAAAAATATTATTTATTGTTATACTTAAAATAATAATAATAATATTTTTTTTTATTTTATTCTCAATAAATTTACAACTAATTTGTTTTAAATTAATTACCACAACAAACCAATATTCAAAAACCAAACAAAATTCTCGACCAAAAAAAATATTTAGTATTTGAATAAATTAAAAAATAATAAAAAATAAAAAAATATTTTGATAGTTTTGTTTTTTTGTTATAAAATAATAAATTATAATAATATAAAATTATTATTATAAAGTTATTTTTTTTAAGAAATTTATGCAAATTAGTGTTTGGTGGCTTTGTTTTATTTTTAGAGTCTCGTTTATTTACGAGCTAAAAATATTAAAAATTTTGTAGTCACTAATTTGTTGCCAGTTTTATGAATGAATTCGGAATACTGAGAGCTGGATAGAAGTGCATGACCTAATGAAAGTTTAATTTTAATTTTTAAAGTTCGTTTAACCGACAACATCCACGAAGATGCAAAGAAGGTCAAGTAATAGTAATTAATATGTCTGACTGTACCATTTAGTGATTGGAAGATCCTCAGATATGTGGCTTATTTCGACTCATTTATAATAACAATGTATTTGTGCGTAGATTGATAAAAAAATGAAACAGATATATGAAAAAAATTTTAAATCAAAGTAGCAGTGAATTTGTATAAGGGTTAACAGGAATTTCATTTGTTCGTGTCGCAACATGATTTTATTTTAGGTTTGTCATTTGTTTTATTTGTGATATTTTTTAGTCTTGTTTAACTATCCTTACGTGAACCACTCATCAATAATAAATAATTGATTAGTGCAGAAAGTAAGTAAACAGTTGAAATTGCAGAAAAGTACTTTAAATAAATATTATAAAAAAAATAACTTGTATACAAATAGAAACGTATAGGTAAGTAAAGAGTTTATTAAATGTCCAAGAATAACTTCCATTGTTTCAAAAATATCAAAAAAAATATTATAGTAAGTTTAAACAGTAGACGAACTAGTTCCGCAAAGACGTTGGAACTAAAAGATACATAACCAGAATAATAATTAATATAATTTTATTAATATCAATAAGAATAAGCAAATTAACTTTGTGAATGGTTTGTGGAGAATATTATAAGTTTGAAGCTTATGTTTACAGATTGTATTTCTTACAACTATATGGTGAAGATTTGAATTTTTTGCCTGATAATTATGTTGTATGTGTACACGCGTTTACTGTTCTAAGCCAACCAGATAAGCTACTTCTACATACCTTAGTATATAGGTCATAGAATTTCATCCAAATCGGTCAGTCATTGATACATTTTTTTCATTTCAGATAATTTTTTCCAAGAACTATGAAATTCTCTTAACTCAGACAAGTGTATGACTCGATCAATCGAGAAAGTGGATATGTTATATATGAGTTTGGAGTATCTGGGAGTACCAAAATAGTACGTACATCTGATACTATCTTAATCAATATTTTTTATATGAAGATTATTTCTGTATTACGTAGATAACTGAGAATTTATACTTCATTGGTAACCACACGTTTGAGGGAGTTATATTTTTCATAACACATAATTTAATGGGCAGGATATCAAGGCTCACTTTGCCACAGGTAATCGAAGTTTTTACCCCCTAACCATAAGTATCATACATAGCACAAAACGCGACATTTTAGGCAGATTTACTTAGTTTATTTTTATGAGATTTTGAATTGGATACAAATTGCTGATATCACACATGAAATCAAACGAGAGTTTAAGACGGTGTCTTGGTAACGTTCTGCGTGCAGAGGTCTAAAGAATTAAATTTGACAAGACATATCTTATAAATAAATTAGAGAAACTAAACATTTATTTTTATATGGTTGATTATGACAAAAGCTTTACTGAAATTTGTATATTAAGTTGCAGATGACCTTTTATCGCTTAACCCTTTTACTAGTAAATTGGTGTAGATAGATGTACCTCGGACAAAACCATGGTAAGTTATTGATTGGTGACAGTTTATGAATTAAAAAACGATGATATAAGTTAACATACCACTTGCTTGTGGTATCTGTAAATTTAGATCAGGTTGGATACCTAAACTAGCAGTCGATGTTTCAATTTATTCTTTCTGGTTTTTAGGCTGATGTGAGTGTAGTCATATCATGGCGAATTATTCTAGTCTAGTCTACAGAATACGAGTTTCGAATTTTTTGAATAAACAGTTGGTGTGTTTTCACGTTCTAGTTCAGACCATGATTTAGTGGTCCATATAATGGAAGGTTTTCTTAAAACTACAGTGTATTTCCAGATCTGAGCTATTGGAGAAAGGTACTGTGTCTGCATACGAAACTCAGTAGACCATTAATACAGGTACCAAGACCATTAATACAGGTAATATTACAGGTACCATTGGTGAGGATAAGATTAAGACATTTGCCAAGTTTATTAACTTGATTAAGGTTTATTATATTGAGGATGGTCAGTGACAAATAGTTTAGGTTCAGAAGAAACGTTAAAAGCTACCTCGAAACTGTTTCTAAACAGGTATCTGAGCTTTAGGTTTTACTGTTAGCAGAATACTTTCTAAGTGAATTCATTTTTTTCAGTTTCGAGTTCTAGATTCAACTATGGAATGATAATTTTGAAGGAATGTAGGAGGTGCCCGGTTTATTCATCTCGGAAAGCGCACTTGCTCAATCTATCTTCTGAATATGCCGGTAATTTAGTGAACGAACACTAGCCATACGTCCAAGGTAAACTATATAGCATGATCAAAGTTACAACATTTCACATCAATGTTGAAGCGTACAATGGAATTTATTGGCTCCTTCCTATTTTGCCTCCGTCTGTCAACTGAGATCTATTCTAAATAATTGTTGGTCAACATTGAAAATATTCGTTTGATTTGAAATTTTACAGTAGAAAACTGACTGAAAGTGCTTGAACGCAGATATATTAAGTTGTACTACAGTTCAATGGCCGTTTAGTCAAATTCAGTTCGATTGATAATGACTTTTAATCTGACATTAAACATGAAGTGTCGATAGCAAAAATATGATGATGGATTGTTAGAAAAATTACGTTGAGTAACACAACGTCGTAGCAAACCGATCCAAACGTTCAATTGAACACAAAGAGATCCTCCTTGCACAATTATTTAAGAGTTCCGATGCGGATTTATTCATACAACGACATTTTATTTGTTGTATAGTTTTCAATGTTGACATGCCAGGAAATTAATGACATCGAAAATTTTTTTGCAGAAAACATCGACAACAAAATTCTGCAAAATCGTATCGTTAAGTTTAAAAACACACGCAGTAACATAAAATGAAATCTTTTATCAAAAAAAAAAAAAAATTAAATAAAAATACAAAACACACATAATCGTCTCGTATATTTCTTATTACAAAATTGTTGCATTTAACAACTACAACAATTTCGAAAAGTTTCTTTTGTTGAGCGCAACGTACACGTTAATAAAAATTCACCTACGCTCAATGTTGATTTCGTTCCCGCAATGGACTTGGAAAATTTATATCGCAAATTGTCACAAAGTATTTTACTTGAAAATGTTTTGTTATAATTTCTTGTTGGTATATCTTCAAGTTAATCTAGATCGTTTAAAATTCAATTTGTGACGGTTGTTCGTATAATTGTAACGTTCAATAAGTACACTGAATATAATGCCATAACGACGATAGTGAATTTAGTTCGAAAGTATCCATATATATATATATATATATATATATATATATATATATATATATATATATATATATATATATATATATATATATATATAATTAATTTTGGTTTGAGCTTTGGAATTACAGCAATGAGTTGTCTTCAGTCCAACAGTACTCAAATACAAATATGTAATGGTGCGTACTTATAATTATTAAATTGGACAAGCCCACATTGATTACTTATCGAAATGAATTAATCAACTCGACATTGTGATTGGTTCACTATCTTATCAATTTTAGCTAGAATGCGAACTAACGCCAATCCCACCTCAACTTAGTAATATGTTGGGTGGTGGTGTATACATACGTCAAAATGATTAATGACATTTTTTATAATTGCCATGATCTAATAAAGAGATAACATTTTATATGTGACCAAACTAAAACAATAAAACACTTTCATAATTTATAAAGTTCTAACAGTGTTTTCTTTCAAAGTCATTGATCACATAAAATGTATAAAAATATCAAATTATTAATGAAAATTCAAGGTCAGAGATAAGTTTTAAATTATTTATTAATGGCGGACATCACGGTTGATGTGCAGAATTTATTGATTGTGCAGAATTTATGGCCGATCCATTTTCCAGGTCAGTACTTTTCTGGTATGGAGTATGCAATGTGCATATGATCTTGGTAGTCCGGGTCTATGGCTCAAATTACAGTCATATTGACGATGTAGGGCGTAAATAAATGAAACCAAAATGTTTTTACCTGAGCCCCAAAAAATGTTGCAAGAGTTATAAACCAACGGCGTCTTTATTTCCAATCATTATATCAGTCTTATTAGACTTAACTGTCAATCTGAGTGGTTCATATAAAATTGTTTTTAGTTTTAATTTTCGGTGTATCAATTAAGTTTCACAAGTTCGAGTTCTATAGCTAACCGTAAACCAGCTTGCTATCAGTTCTCTTATATTTTTAGCCTAGGACCACTGTTTACACACCACTCCACGCTTTGAGGGAGTTTGATCAACTACAATCGGCCTTTGTGGGACCCGAACCCGCTTTAGGAGTGACATCACTATTTCTTAAACAAGAAATTGATTATCACTGGAGATCTGCACCAAAAGAGATGGGACAATCTCATTTCTTGTCGTTTATCCAAAATCTTCTTTGGATCAGTAAACCAGCAAAGATCCCAGTCTTTCTGAAACTATTATATGAACACGCACTTTAAGGATTTTGACACTTTAAGAACAGTGTGGGGACGGGGAGGAGGAAACTGTTGATCAATTTTTGTGCTTCTGTTCTTCATACCTATAGACTGACCTATTTCGGCTCACAATTCCTTTTGGAGGACCAATTGACGACCTTGAGGATACCGGATATCTTGGACTAAATTAGAAGAACAAACAGATTCCGGGACTGAGAGTGTACGCCTGGGAAGGGATGTCACAATTGGCCAATTGAGCCTGTGAGAATGGGGACAAAAAGGACAGCAATCTTGATAACGAATGTCATTTGTATGCTTAATCATTACCAGTCTGGTTAAATTATTTGATCAGGAACGTACGTCTTTTATATATAGTATGCTGTTATTTGTTATAAATAGAGCTCCATCAAGTTCGGTTATTCCATTTTGGAAAAGGTCCCACTCGTTTAAAAGAAATGTACTGTCTAAGTAAATTAGAAAAATACACGTCCCAGGAAGAACTTTAATTTATTCTTGTTTGAAGCAAGATGCCCTAATTCATTACGATCAAGGATGTCAATGAACTTAGATATCCTACAAGAGAGTTAAATTCATCAATTTTGTATGTCTCTTTCATAACATGGCATGAAGAAATGCAATATATGGTCAAATGGTTAGCATTTAAATGGTTTTCCAAATTTGTTGCAAATAAAAAAACAAATAATCAAGCAACAGTGTCAAAAGGCGAGAAGAGTCTTCTTCTAATGATGTCATAAAATTCAGCTAAAAATGATGATAATCACCGCAATAAAACGTGGGTAAATAAGCGTCCTACAGAAATACATCTACAAAGTCAATATAAGCGGATAAGAGAAATTTTCAAGTAACATGCTTGAGATTTTATAAGTTGAGTAATCTTGTGCCAACATGGAAGCCCTGGATACATTGCATGTCACATGCATTGTTCCTGATCTCTTATCTTCTAAGCAAATATGATTTGAACAGGCAAAACACTTGGTGCAAAAACCCAAACTTGCAAATGAGTTCTACAGTTGTCATGGTTTTTAAAATAAAGTAGCTGGTAAGTTAGTCGATGTTAATAATTTGTGATATGTTGAAAAAAGCTCTAAATGAGTTACATATAACGTGAAACAGCATTTCGAGTTCCAGTTTTGAATTGGTTATTTTCACAGCCTTTTCAGAAAGCGTCACTCAGGATCAGTTAGTTCATTTTTGTTATCCGAAACGGATAACAAAAAGCTCTTCGAATGACGTCAAAATATTTGAAATCTTAAACGTTGATTGTGAATCCGGAAGTAGGCATTATACTCGTATCTGTAATGGTTCAGATCCTCCTGTCTTATACTGCTCGCAGTTTGCTATAGCGAAGTGATTGCCCAAATAACAGTATCTAGTGGAGAATACCCAGCACTATTCAAGTGAGTTTTTGAGGCTATCACATCTGCACTGGCCGAAAATTGTTGTTAAAACCACTATTAACCACATATGAAATGACAGTGAAATAATTTTTAAAAATTTATATTATACAAGGATGAGGCATATATACCGATGAGTACACTCTCGACTTGCTCTTACCTCTATATTATTGTCCATATGCACAAACCAGACCTAAAGATTATATGTCGATAATGTTTAAATTATTGATCTTTTGTGCATTAATTTTAATTGCGGTACCAGTTTTCGCCCCACACACAACTGAATTTGCAGCATTTTCTGTTGTGGTCGCTGTTGACTTTTGTTTATAATACTTATATTGTTCGCAACGATTATACTCCCCAGAATCCTGTCGTCATAATTTTGATTTATACATTTTACGCATGATTGTGTATTAAATGTAAGTAACTTTGTTAAAAAGAGCAACAACAATACGAGAGTTACCTTTCAAAAAACTATATAATATCTGTACATACACCTGGAAGAATGAATAAGAAGAAGAAAATGGACGGCATTTATTATATAGACCTACAGTAAGCTGAGCACGATACTAGACTGGCGGAATATATCGCAAAGCTAAAGTTCAATATATTAAATCAATAAATTCGCGCAATTGGCAAAGGTGCGGAATATAAACGTAATTGAAAATTTACTGTGCATTACGACAATTACTATAAATTTTAAGTAGCATTATCAACATATATACATATATGTAATACCGCGTATATACATTACATATATATGTATGTATAAATTTATGTACCCTTGTGATTTAGATTTCATGGAACGTGAAATTCAATATTTTTTTTCCATTGCACAACCGCAATAAATTTTTGTAGGCACTCGAGCGTGCGCTCATTTTAACAGTATTTTATAGTACTTTATTGACTTAACGTACAACATACATATATACGAGCATGTATGTACCTTCGTCCAATAAAAAATAATTTTTGCCATGAATCATAAATCGATGCACATATATCAATAAATAAGCGATAATATATTTATTTATTGGTTTTATAATAATCTATAACACACAGCGTGTTCGCGTTCTTTTTTTATATGTACGAGGATAAGTAAGTCCAAATAATACGAAGTAACCGAGATGTTATAAAACTAATTCAAGATTTTAGATAGGTCCAAGGATTTGTTGACATAAGTAGTATTTATAATGGTCAATGAAAGCCCAGAATCTCTCTATTGACTAAAATTTTCTGTTTTTCCTATATTAGCCACTATAACAACTCTTTTCTTCTTCCTTATATTTGCTGATCGTCGCACTGCAGAAATGGTTATCAAACCTACCTTCGATGATACGCTCTCAAGGCTGATTCCTTGTTGCCTACTGATTTTTTAATCCGTTCAACGACTCAACTCCAAAGATGTACCTTAACTGCATGGGATTATTAGTGCATTATCTCTAAAGTACCTTTCAACGAATCATGTTACGTTTTAACCACCCGGCTTAGAGGTCGCAAACTGTTTGCTTCCCTAAATACTACTCTAACTTTTCTCCATAACCTTGGCATGTTTCCCTGGAACCAACTGTCTCTGAAGACATGTGTAAGGTGGTTTAGTATGATTGTCAGTCCTTTTGTTAGAAACCCAGAAATATTTGACTGGACCTGGTGTTTTGAATTTCTAGTAAGAAGCGATGCTCCATCAGATTATATATTTTTGTCACCACCTTTGCCACCAAATTCCAATCTCTGAATCTTGATATTTGGTGTGAAAATTTCCATCTATAATATACACTTGGGTGCAGAAAACCGCACATTGCTCAATTTTCCAGTGCCATCAAACTGATTTCTAGAGGTAAAAATTTTAGGAGTAAAAATCGAATTAGAACATGGAAAAATCAAAAACTACGATCGCCTGTTACAGCTCCTGTAGACTCTCGCATCTTTTGAACTAACCACTCTATAACCGACACATCCCCTAACTGAAAGTACACTATACGATATTCGTATGCGGTCTCCGTTATCCTACATGAACAAAAAATGTCCACCAATAAACCCGGTACAAGGTACGACGTACTCCTCGATTACTTCCTCAATGTCCCGTTGTGATGAATACAAGATCTGGTTTCGTCTTAAGTGATATTTCTCCCGAGAACATGCACAATCCACCGTCATACATGACACGTTCTTCAATGCAACATTGCGTTATACATTGCGTTATACTCTTCCACGTACATCGGTGTCATATAAACACGTCCTGCGCACTCGTCAAAGAACAGGACTCTCCTTATTCTGTCCAGTTCAAATACTTTCGAGCGAACTTTCACTACAGGCTTGTCGGTGGGCTGCGACCAATTTCGACTCGTTTGCTGGTCTGTGTTGTGTGCAGTCAGATCCATCAATTCCTAGAAATCGTTTTTGACATCAACTTTACGAACTATCATACGACGATTTCGCAACGAAGTTACAACAAGAAGACGGTAATCATACCGTGCTGTAGCACGAGTTCGGCCAGATCTTTGTCGCCATCAGCCACAAGTTTCTTTGTATCTCTGCCATACTCGACGAACGGAGAATCGGTTCAAATTTAGTTGTAGAGGCACTTCACTTTGGTTCTGTCCCCGCATAAATTAGTTCAGTTATATACGTGGAAAATCGATCAATGTGCGATTTTTTGTATTTAGTAGAATTATCACTTTTTCCAAAATGAGTTTTCATTTGAACCTTGAGGTCACCCTGATTTGTACTAGTATGAGTTACATCAGGTTACTCTAGAGTTCTAATAGTCACCTTCATATTACCACAGAGAACTATCTTCAGGTTAGCGGTTGTCGTAAAGTTATCCTCTTTCTTGTATAAAGATCTCCTAGTTGTTTGCTTATATAAAGTACATATATACGTATTTGTCTGATTCCGTATCCAGGCACTTATTCTATGTATACCTACTTCGATTATATCAATACTATTCGGAAATGTTGCAGATATTTACATAAGAAAGTTCATCATAGTTTTGGGTCCGAAAACATAGTATAGAACCATAGACTCAACTATTCGATACAACAAATGCAATATTGGAGGCATCTATGAGAGTCTACAAACGAGTTGAATACCGAAGTCCTGACAGTTTTACACAGTAAACTGCACCATAGCTATCAAGAGACAGATTCACTATATCATTCGAATTATTGCCGATTTGACACAATCTTCGTGTTCCAGTTGGCTCCTTAGAGAATCTCATCTGATAATAGTTTTTCTGTCTTGTATAATTTGTCACGGATTAGGAGTGACCTTCTCATAAAACTAATTGTGCCTTTCTTAAGATTAGGTTAGGATAGATTTTATCATAATTATAATGACCTACTCAATATTGACGTACTTTGAAGAAAAGCTTTCATGTTTGACCACCATACATATGATCTTCCACCACAGCCCGGTCGTTAAAATCTGGGACTGTACAATAATAGTTTAAATACTAGCTTATGGCTACTTACAGTTTAAGATGTATGTCGGACCAGTAAGGACAGGATACGTAAAGACGATAATTACAACATCGTTCTCATACATTCATTAAAATTAAAAATAAAAATAAAATTCTCATAACGAACCACTGATGAATATTAATATCAATAAAGATCAAAGGGTTTTGATCGAACAAATCACAAATTCTAGAAGTCAAAACCTCATATTATTCTTGTTTGAATCGAAACGTCCGATTGTTGCAAAACGAAAACCTCACGCATCGTAGTATTTGTATGTGTATTCTCAAATATTAGCGAATTAAAATTCTCTTCAGATCTTCTTATTTGTCTTCCTACGAATAAAATTTGAATGTCTGTTTAGTTCTAAATATTATTTATGAGATTAGAAATCTGTATACAATTGTAAAGTAACAAATTGATCGATGATAATAAAATAATTGTTGTATACCTGCATAATGACTTGATGGATCAAATTTGTACC
The DNA here is from genome assembly GCA_963932295.1 of Tipula lateralis. NCBI lineage: Eukaryota > Metazoa > Arthropoda > Insecta > Diptera > Tipulidae > Tipula > Tipula lateralis. The sequence continues at coordinate 189,805,399 of OZ010736.1, read as the reverse complement.
TTAATGTGAGGTCGAATATGCTAATGATTGATATTTTGAAAACTCTGTCATTGATTGGAAGGTGCCCTAATTGATCGTATATACATCAGCCAAAATCCTGCGGTATCCTCTTCAAGGTGACAAAACAATGTCATTTGTAAGACAAATCCCAATTGTTTAGGATCTAAAGAGATCAATCTAATTAAGATCACTTTGGTATTTGGTTAATCGTTCATTATGTGTAATCCACCATCATAGAAATTTGAAATTGGAACTGTATTAGATAACTGAAATGTCGCAAATTGTTCAGAAATATTCAAAATGAATGAAACTTGAAGCTTTGAATTCAGTTGATTCCCTCCTTTAACTATTCTGACAAAAACTATATAATACACGATGAATATGGCCGTGATGAGCATTAAATTGTAACTTAAGTAATAACTTGTTGTTTATCTTCCAAACTCGTCGTGATTTTGATGACACAAATCATCTGATATCTCTCAGCCCTTAGGCCTTTGTAATGAACTTTAACTTATCAAGGTACTCACATCAAACATTCCTGTTTCAGAATAAGAGCAACAAAACTTCAGATCCAGACAATGTCTTGAATATATAGCTTATTAGGTCGGCAATTCGCTCAAATCTAAGTATTTTCTCCAAAGCCTACTAGGGCTACTGGGAACTTGAAAGAAGAAACTTTCCCTTACAAATGGAAGGAACAGAAGCTAATACTTTTACCAAAAGGAAATAAACTAACATATGTATCATCTTTTCACCGTCCAATATGTTTTTTAGATACAGCAGGGTAAATCAAATATGCTATTGCAAGGACAGATGACCTGGCAAAATACCAATGTGGGTTTAAAAAGGCGTGTTTGACAATATTTCAAGATGGTTGCTAGCCAGCAAGAATACTGCGCAGAGTGGCACCGAATTACGTATATTGCGAGCTACTTCAGCGCTCTGAAATATAAAACGGTGATGGGACGAAAACATGTATCATAACTGGTTGAGTTCCACAATGGTCATACGTTCGGAAACGTGTTGTATCATGGTGAATTTCGATCATATGAACTAACTATGTGAAGCTAAAATGGTTGGCTTTCCCGATGATTTCGTCTAGTGAACGATTTGACACAGTCAACCATGGTTAAGCAGAACATAACGTAGGCGCAGCCCTTATCACAAGCAAGAAAACTTTGGATAGCATAACGTTAGAGGTTGGTGCCCAAATATAATACTGTAACGGGGGTTTAGTAACATAGGGGTATTATTCATGATATACTGTCATATAAGATACATCTTATAAGATGAAGTTCGACAAAGCAAAAGAACTCTGCTATAGCCAGCGTAAGCACCCTGATGTAAGGGATACCAATTTGGGCCCATGCAGTGCAACAGAAGACCTAAAGGTAGTTTTGGTAGTTGAGGTAGCCATTATCTTCTATGATGTAGTTCGCTTAAATGGGCGCAGTGCCATATTCTTCAAAAATGATGTTTGATGATATCTTAATCTTCAACATAATATACATCGATGGTATATGATTGTCCCGGCCATAACATCTTATAGAATAAAATCTTGATATCTTGACAATTGTTTGTTATTATTGTCAAAGCTCATAATTGATGTAAATATAGTTTACTTTTTTATCTGGCTCAATGTATATGGGTCAATATAATTTAGTTGTCATCGAAACAAACCTGATTCAAATACTTTGTGCACATTTGAACCATTTCCTTGAAATCAGAAGTGGCCCTACATACTATATCATATTTTTCAAAAATTATGTTATCTTCGTTCCAAATTTAGTAAGCCCGATGTTAGTTTAAATAAATAAAATAACGACCTTGCATAATTCATCTACCACCCAGGTGGCACTGTAGTTAAAGCTGCGGCAAATAGAGCGGGAGTTAGGGACAGGATGTAAAAGGGATTTTCACCATCGATCGTTTGGGAGGTGCGATCAGTGGTGTAAATGCACACATTTGAGAGAGATCCCCTGTTAAGGGCCGTCCAATCTATACGCTGGCATGGAGGATGCAATATTGTCCAAATGGTTTTTACGTAAAATCCTATAGGCGTAACGTCAAGTTAAAAGTTGTCACGATGAGCCAACTGAGACTAAGTGACGAATGACAAAAAAAAATTATTCAAAACATGAACTGTTTTGATGGCAATTAAAATAGGTTTCTTTCTGCAATGTTGCCTTAAATTAGAACGACCTTGGGAAATTAAGTGATTTGTGTGATGAAGTTATTCTTTCGCATCGTATGATCAAATATTTGATGAACAATTTAAATCGCGCGATCCACGTTTAGTTCATGTCTTGTTCGAAAGTTCAAATACTCTCTTGGTTTAAATAATCAATATTTGTGAAGATTCAAGAAATTTTTCGACAGCATTTGAAATATGTAATTAACACCTTTAAAATAAAAGTGATCAAAAAGATAAATCGGTTTTGAAGAACATTGTCCAATACTCGCCACTGAACCTGAGAAATAATAAACTGGGATTGGAAATTCAATCATAGATGAGTAATAATTATTGGTTTAAGCGGTGGTTATAGCTGCGGCAAAGAGTGGCAGCAACAGGATTCGAATGCCGAAAGTACCTGAAAGGAAAATCAATTTTTCATCATTCGATTACGATGTTGGAGTGAAAAGCCTATAGGAGGACGCCTCATCTTAAATTCCATTACTATAGGCTGGCATGGAATTCGGACGTTCTCGATTTGCCTTCGGCGGTGGTTATTACTGAGGACAATAACTTCCTTCTCCTCATATAAAGTTTTTAGGATTCGAGATATTTAGAAAAGGGTATAGAGCAGGTCCACTTCCCAATGTCTTTATTAATTTGTTCGAATCTTTTGCCAAACCAAAATAATGTGAATGAGTCTGAGCTAAATAAGATGATAAACCAAAAAACTATTTTCCCAACAAAAAAAAATATTATTAATAATATTATCGAAATATTTGAAATATTTTAAATAAAATGTTCGGCTCTTATTGACCAATCAACCAAAATGTTCAATAGATTCGATCGAGAAAACATGACATGGAGAAAATTAAAAATTTGTTTTTTTTTCTTCAAATCTCGAACCTGTCCAAAATTAACATAACATTTGTACATATAGAGAGATATAGAAAAATCACAGGGAGCATATCTTCATAATGTACATAGCTCTACATACATACGTACAAAGGTTTGAAAAGTGAAGAAAGATTTTTGATAGATTATATACACAAACATACACTTACACACGCACACAAGATGGTTCTGTTTCATTTTTTTTGGATACGATCCCCAGCGCATTTATAAATATATAAATTCACTTTGTTCGTTTCTTTTATTTCCATAAATTTTATAATCGATCATTATTTTAAGATAACACATTCTTGATCGCTCTTTAAACTATAAACAACAATCATCCAATTCTTTATGAAAGAATTTTATTGAGAAGATCATTCACGGTTCATATTGTTGTTGTTGCTGTTCATATGCTATATTCTGTTATATTTCATTGGGTTATAAAAAAAAATAAAGAAAACCAAAGATCTCCGACATGATCACCAGAGTATCCATCCAAGTATATACAGTATGTCATACAAATTTGCCAATTCACTGATGTTGTATATATATACAAATTTGTATGCGTTCAAAGTGGACAAACGATCGAGTGTGGTAGCCTGCCCGTACATCATGTACATACATATATACACATTGGGATATAATACATGAGTGGAAATTGTTCAATGTCAACGGTCATCAAAATATAATGAATAATCATTATGATTGATCAAAAATCAATCGCCCGTTTCATTGGAATTGTAACCATAATAATACATAACAAAGAGTTTGACGTCATATGGCGGGGATTCATTTGTTTATCGATGTAAAACGCATCCCTTACCTATCTATAATCCCAATCCAGTGTTCGATTAATTACCAATCGGTGTACGAGGGTTAATGTTACACATATTTTTGTTTCGTCTTGTGTATACACGCACACAGTAAAAATATTTTATCGTTTTATTTCTTAATACTTCTCTTTAAAATTCTTGTATTTGCCAACCCACTAGACTTGACCCTACGACCCTGTGACGTAAAAATATTTCAAGATAATAAAAAATTAAAAATTGGGTTTGTACCCGAAACAATATATAATATGTTGTTACCTGAAGGTGAATTTGAACATAAGCTCGATGTATTCACAACTTGAGCCTCGTCTACTTGCTAGTAGCAAAAATCATGGCATCATTACGTATGAGCAAAAGCATTTATTACGTATGATTAATAATTTATTTACCTTTAAACTGTTTACGTTGAAATTTAATCAAATAATTTTCATTAACGCGGTTATTTATGTTTACGCTAATAAAACCTGCTTGTCAAAGTATTATCAGAATATATAAAGCATGCGTGTTAGTATGACAGTTGGTATTTGTCGAAAGGCCTTATTGTGGTGAGATAATAGTTTAAACCGACTATGGGCAATGGTGGTCGTAATGTGTGATGTATTCAATCAATATATAATAAGTACTTGAAATGTGTGGAACAGGTTATAGGTTGGAGAGTGTGGTTGAAGTTGGTCTACCGCAAGGTAATAAAATTTCACCAATGCTCTTCAATCTGTAAACGAGCTTGATTCATCGGTTACACGCAGCAAACAAAGCTAAAACCATTGGCGAGTCCCTGAATCGGGCTCAGGAATGTGTAAATCAGGTAACGCAATGTTTGACTGAACTGAACTACATGTGAATGCAGGAAAATAGCTAGTATAGATATGCATATCTATGATGAGCGAATTAGGCATATCACTATGACTATATATAGGTACATATTTATGAATCTGGATCGACAAAAGACTTAATTTTAAGGTAAAAATAATCTATGCTTAGAGGCCGTAAGCGATAGATTAATTTTACCTTAGTTAGGCCGTAATTTAACCGATAATTGCAAGAGTAGACATGAAAATTAACCGATAATTGCAAGAGTAGACTGAATACGATCAAACGGGTGAGTAAACCTTAATGGGGAACTCCCCCGAGTGTAACCGATATAAGGCACTTGTGGTCTCCAAAATTTCGTGTGGGCGGATTTGAAAAATTAATGAAAGTTGAGTACGCATGCGCTACAGTTGCATTTGGGGCGGTTAATTCGAGATGTATAGAGATGCTAGTGTAAGTCAGGATCAACTGGGTGTAGGAATCTACATTCGCTCGTTGAAAAAAGAGAAAGTGTTGAGACTAAATGAATGATTATCTTTCTAATTAATGCCGAGGTGATTGGATTAATCAATATGAATGGAGGAAGCAGGAGAGTAATTAATTTCTGACTCCCTAAGTGGATTAGAGTTAAAAAAGCCGGGAAAACTCAGGGTAATGTGTATGTTGAAAATCTATAAGAGTACCTTCAATTTTGTGGGCAGGAGGTTATTCTTCAATGGATACCTTCATACCTACAAATCAAAGGTAATGAAAGAAGTAATATGCTTGCGAAACGAAGTTGTTTGCTTGAACAAATAAATGAATATGATTTTATGGATGCAAGAGATGTACTTCGTATGTTTAAGATGAATCTGTGGACAAAATGGCAGAATGAGTTTAGACAAAAGAGCAGGTAAAAGAAAAGAAGTATACTATGAGTGGACTAGTGATCCTTTAATTAGGTCCTTTTTCAGGGAGATCAAAGGTAATTGGAAGGAATGTTTTTATAAACTTCAATTGAGTGATAAAAATTTATGTCAAATTTATTTTGTTGTGGAGGACATTGAACATTTGGTTGTACTTATTTAAGTCAAACGAGAGTAATGTTCGAAGTTCTCACGAGTGGAATGAATCATGTCGGATAACCATCCATCCACAATGATATTTATGGTACTGATCAACTCGGGAATAATATCTCATAATTTGTTTGATCGATAAAACGCCATTTTCACTAAATTCGGATATGCCCCTTTAGGCAAGCAAACTGTTGGGCGATAAAAACAGATTATGTAGTTATAACAGAGTAGACTCTGATAAAGCACTTTTGATCACACTATAACCCAACATCAATACAGCCATGACCTTTGTTATGCCAGTAAGTTGCAGATTCGTGTGTAACAGCTCATAAAGGAACAGCTCAACATATAAAGACGATGACGAGACGCAATGTGTAAGATAAACCTTCGATAAAAATGAAGTCGAACCTCCAACAACTAATAGTAAAAAAGATGGTGTCTGAATGAATATAATCGACAATCAACCAGGATTGACAGGGATCCTAGCTAAATATCACCAGTTTTTGCTATTCCATTAGAATCAAATTGCAATGAATCTGAAATATTTTTTTTTCTTGTAGCTCCAATTTTAAGGTGCATGGGTGTCTACTAGACTGGGTCATCTTACTGTGTTGGGAGCGAAAGCTTTTATGGCTTCTCATGATTTATACCAAGTTGTTTTACTTCAGCTGGGATTGTTCTCTTCCATGTCATTCTTTTCCCTTGCGGGTTGCAGTTGAATGACAACCTCGTTATATAACTTGGTGATTTTTCAGCATATATTCAATTTATCTCCACCACTTCCCCAATCCGTCTCTTTATTTGGACTTCTATTTCTGACTGATTAATTTTTCTATGCAGTTCAATGTTAGTAATGGCGCTAGTACTAAGCATTTTAGTATTCGCCGAAGGCACTTCTTTACGTACATCTGAAGTTTCTTTCTCACTTTTCCTGTTAAGTTACTGAGCCTTAGAATTCCAGACCTTATGTAACATTTTGAATGTATAGCTTACTTATACGTTTGATTATGTCTTCTTCTGTTCCATCTGTTTGTGCTATTTTTCAGCCATGGTATACAAATTGAGATCAACTTCGCTAACTAGATCTGATAGCCTCATTATCTGCTGCATCTCTCAGTATTTCTGTATGCAGGCAATAATCGATATCATTAAGTTTGCATGTTCATCTCCATTATATGGCAACAAGATCAAATACGATCAAGAACAGCATTGGTGTGAGAATGCATCCATGTCTACTCCTTGAGTGTTTGTACTACTTTTCACTTTGTTTGCCTTGATATTGAATTCGGTTTCCGATTCATTTCTTGTATGAGATCAAAAGTGTTGCCATATTGCATTGAATTTATCGCATCAAATGCTCGTTCTAAACCGACAAAGGACAGGTCCTGGTCTAAAGGAAGCTTCTTTGTTTCTTACTTTTGCATCGATCGTAGGTGACTTTATTGTTGTATTGAATAGAGAGAGAGAGATATACCAAGCCAATTTTTGAATTGCCTTAGGTCACCTTTCTTGGCGATTGTAATTGTCAAGTCTTGCTTCCATTTTGTTGGTATTCTGCCAGACTTTCAAACTTCATGAATTATTGGTGTGTGTCAAAGCTATGTATATAACTCTCCATTATACAGTCTGGTCCAGCAGCCTTATTATTATTATTCAGCTTTCCAATGCCACTTTTATGGATGGATGTTACTAGTTTCGTTATTGGTGTCAGTTGGTGACCATAGAATTTCGGTTCTGTTTGAACTGAGTCTAAATCATAACAAGTAGTAAACCAATTCAAATCATCCAAGAGAACAACGTGGAGAGATTCATAAACCATGGGTTGTGCGATTACAGGCAGCACCGAGAAAGACAAGCACCAAAAATCTGAGATACTGTATCGGTAACATGGATGAACGTTGAATTCCACCGTGTGAAAAAAAACGATAATTCCCAGCAGAACTGTACATCTATGTACGATTTGTAAACACATCGCCTATACAAATTTAGCCCCTTCAGCTAAATAAGTAATGTAACCCCTTATTAAATAGCTTTAAAAAAATAATTTTAAACCATAAATTAGAGGGTCGTTATATAAACATTTTAAAATTATCACGCCCCGATTTGTGAGTTTTTCGTAAAATGGTTGATTATTATGGTTGGTTAAAGTGATACAAGCCGAGTGTATAGAGCATCTGAAGAAGATGTAAACTAGAAATAAATGTCTAATGAATTTGTCATTTCGAATAAACCAGCTTAAGTGTAAAGCACCGTAAAATTATTATTTTTGTTTCTTTTAATAAATGCGATACCATCTGCCAATCAATGAATGTATGGTGATGCCGGATGGTCGCATAATGACATGTAGATAAGTGAGGCACAATTACCTAACATCTTATGAATATATTGAACAATTTATTGTTAAAGTTCACAATGAACCACCTCCTAAATGCAACATAAGGATTTTCAATTTGAAAACATGCAACACATAAATTATGTCGTCAACGAATATAATATGTTGATGGTAGTTACGATATAAAAAACATAAAAATTATAGCGCATTTTTTATGCATGCTTGTGCATTCTTACACAGCAACAGAACAAGATTAAATTTCTTTCATTTTTTTAGATAATGTTGATAATTGTGAAATTGATTACGATGTTGTACATGTCTTTGCAGAAGATATGTATTATGTGTGTGGTCTCATATAGTTAAATTCAATCAATTGGCGTCTTAATTCTAGTACATATATAGTCCATATGCGCGTATACTTCATATCGATTAATTAAATCTAATAAATCTCATTTGTTATTAATCTACCTGAGGCCAAATCATATAAAATAGACAAATAACGAGTCGAAAATTTTCTATAGTCTTGTAATTATAAGTAAGACGAGCTTGCCCATCACGAAAATTAAACTTCCTGAAATATTTAGAAACACAACAAGAATGTTAAACGAAGAAATCGAGTATAGAGAAGAGAATCATAGCAATAACCCAATTTGACTGTTAAATTACAAATTAACCCGCATTTATATTTACATTAATTATAATTACAACAACGATTAGACAAGTTTGTTGTTCAAAATCAAAATTATAATTAAAATAATTAAGAATTGAAAGGTAAACCGTTTTTGAAACAGATATATATACGATATATATATATATATATATATATATATATATATATATATATATATATATATATATATATATATATATATATATATATATATATATATATATATATATATATATATATATATATAGGGTATCCAAAAAGTGACTGACACGAATGGTACGGTTGTATTTCTTTATCAAAGTGAAGACGACTTTACTGTTTCCACTTAGCACTGTGATGCTCCCCTATCAAGTTATAGGCGTTTGAAGCGGAGCCTTCTCTTATCCAAACGCCTATAACTGAGAAATTTTTAATTTTCTTTATTAGACACAAGTTTTTGAAATATTATAACGTTATTACAGTCACTCTCATTTGATTTATTCACAAGCTTTAAATATTTTTGGAATCAAGGTTTCTTTATTAAGGACAGAAGAAGAAAAACTTTAGTTTTTAAATGGCCTCAAAGGAAAAAGGAACCTATTGAGTTTATAAATTCGATGATATTAACGGTAAATGCATTGGTTCTCCGCATCCAATCCACTGACTTGGAAACAATTTATTTAAATGTGATCGAACTTTTCTTGCAAAATGTGGTGGAGCATCATCATGCAACCACATAGATCGCAAACTAATCAACGGAACTTCTTCCAAGAATTCTTCGAATTGGTTTGTTAGCAAATTTAAATATTTTAGGCCATCTATTCTGTCTGCAAGTATTAGCTACAGACACACCAAACATTAACGGTGTAAAAATGATTTTATTTGGAAACCAAAAGTCTTGGGTTTGCTTCTCGATTACTCATGCACAAAATTTTCCTAACACTAGTCGTTCGATTAGTATGAATTTCGCGCAACACTTTATCGGTGTCATGTTGCAGTACGCCCTGGCACTTCCCTCCGATTGGTTAAAAAACAGTCGTTCTCCCGCAAATCCCGATGTGCATTAACAAATGTGTTAACGGATGGCAATCTGCCATTGGGATCTCGATCTCGATATATCAGTTGAGCAAGTGTCTGAGCTCCATTAGCTTCGTATAAAACACAACCATACCAGCATATTCACTGCAGGTGTAAGTATTCAAAATTTTTATTGGAAACTTTTAATTTTCAAAAGTTTATTTGGTATTTACTGTCGTAGAATAATTGTTAAAGAATAAATGGTACAGAAAAGAAAAAAATTCTTAAAAAAATTTCAATTCAATTGCCCCCGGACATGATCTGATAAGTGGAAAAATGTCAAATCTACCTGGAAAATTTCAATTATTAAAATGATTCCAAAATCGGGCAAAGATGAAACAAAAGTTAACTCATATCGCCAAATCAGCTTATTACCAACTCTCTCAAAACTGTTCTAAAAAATGCTCTTGGAAAAACTTAAGCCAATTCTGGACGAGAAAAAATCATTCCGGATCACCAATTTCGATTTAGAGAAGAACACGAAACCGCCGAACAAGTTCACAGAGTCGTTTATCAGGAACTCCCTTGAAGAAAAAAAGTCGAGTCTAGAAAATTTTTGGTGAAATATAATACCACAACCACAGATTTATATGATATTCATGCAGGAATACCTCAAGACAGTGTACTGGGGCCAGTGTTGTACTTATGATCTATACAGCAGACTTACCAGCATCAAGCTACGTGAAAGTTTCTACTTTCGCGGATGATACTGCAATCTTAGCTGTCCATCAAAATCCTACGACAACGGCGCATACTGTCCGCGTGTAAGACTAAATAACATCACTCTCCCACAACACGAAAGCGTTAAATATCTTGGACTACATTTAGATAGACGACAAACGTCAACAAATCAAATTAAAACGCGATAAACTAGATAGATTAATTTGAAAACACTCAAAGTTAAGTCTAGACTGTAAGGTGTTGCTGTACAAATGATACTGAAGCCTATCTGAACAAATGATATTTAGCTGTGGGGCTCCGCCTGTGCTGCCAACATAATAAAACTGGAAAGAGTGCAGTCACGAATACTCCGAACAATGGTGAACGCACCCTGGTATACGCAATGCAAACCTATACGTCGTCCAAGAATTAAATAGGCCAAGAAAAAGGCGATTAAAAAAAATCCTCTGGATCTAGTTAGGTAATTCAGAGTTACCGAGTGCACAATAATATTAAGAACTAACACAGGTTAAGTCTTATCAATTGAATTGATACATTAGCCTTTAAAGATTGATTACATATTGTCCTTTGTATAGGTAAGATTCAAGAATAAAAACCATAGGCAGTACAAAAAACCTTTGTAATGATATGAGCCTAGTGAAAAATAAATGGTTATTTCTCGAGATATTGATTTAATTTTAATACAAGGTACTATTTTGGAAGGCGCCTCTTCAAACCCCTATAACTTGATAGAGGACTTTCACAGTGCGAAGTGGTAAAAGTATCGTCTTCGCCTTGATCAAGAAATCCAACCGTATCGTTCCTCTCAGTCACTTTCGGGTCAACCTATATATATATATATATATATATATATATATATATATATATATATTGTGACGGCATCCATGTTTCAGTGATTGCATGAGATGGCTAGCTGATGTGGCAACCGTATATGAACTATAGAAATATCGTTGATATATATGGCCATTAATATCCAGATCCTGTCGAATAACTTTATAATACTTGTACTTCAGAACAGTGTGTATGAGTATCATCTTATTCGAAGAAGATATCAGCAGTTTCTAGCTATACCTTTGTATATAGAACCAAGTATGCCTTCTTGTTGCACACTCAAACAATTTTCTCAATTTAAGTTATTGTCGGTGGTTATAAGATTATTGCTTGTCGAGCTATTCCATCCATATCTTCAAGTCGACGAGTCTTTCAACGAATCCTGCTTGTATTATAAGTGTGCTGCTATCTTAATGCTCCTGTGTTAGAAATGTCCCTGTGTACAACAACCGACGGTTGATATTTGTGTTTATAGTTTTGTATTGGTTCGGTTAAGAGCGTCATAAGCAGAACCGTACCTATCTTTACACCATTATGACGCAGGCCTATTATACGGTTGGAAATTACTACGACTTAGGGCCAGAATTAAATATTTTCGATCAACAGATAAATGATGATTTTGACGATAAGCAACAAAAATACAATGAAGCTGTATTATTTACCTCCAACTCATGTCGACGGTGGTAAAAAACTTAAAAATATATCACAAAATGTATACAAGAACACGGATGCAAATTATTTCGAATAGACGAATTTTAAAAACACATTTCTTTGCTAATTATATATTTGTCCTCCATAATCACTATAAATCCACGCAACATAACCGACCAAATAGTGAAGTGCGGTTAGAGCGGAATATATCGCACTTGAATCCATATGTTACTCCTTATCGAATAAGAAGGCCTTAATGCGTATGATTAAGTATTTTAATATTTGCACTGAAAATTTAGGAAAACTTGGAAGCACACTTGTTCTGAACTACTTTAAGGATATCGATGTTCCAAAATCTACAATGCCAGTTATTATTGTAAATGCTCAAACTGAGCTATGAATCAGAATACATACCAACACCAAATTGGGAATTTTCGGACTGATTTTGAGACATTCAACTCTTTCATGAGCATATAGTAGGAGTTCATTTGGTTGAACATAAAAACCATTTCTAGAACCCAGCATTAGCTACGAAGGTTAAACTAACTGCGGTATCTGAACCATTTCCGGTATTATAGCCCTCATAGGTATACAAGTTCACGAAGGAAAGTCAGTCAATTTTGATAGAGATGAGTAGATAATACTGTCTGGTACTGTCTCTCGTATTTGTCTTTGACTCACTATACGATCACCGATCAAAAAGCGCAGTGGTATACTATTGGCTCGACAATTGGAGGGGGAGGTATCGGTTTCAAATCCTGATACAGGCAGGATGAAAAAGGGAGTTTTTACCTTTTGATACAATCAGTGGTGTGAATTTTACATGACCTGCTGCTTGAGTGCAGAATTTAGGAAATAATTTAGTTGGAGTTATGCAATGTGCGTATGTCTTTACGAAAATTGAATCTATAGCTAGACGTCCTCGATTTGGTTGTATATTATCATGAAGCCTTTGAAACGTAGACAATCGAATCGTAAAAAAATTGAGAGTGCCTTGAACTAGTACCGAACCGTTAATGTAGGTGAAAAGAATTATAATCAGACTGAGTATACGAACTTCGATGGGATTGCTCACCCGAAATGATCATCCTAAGATCTTATAAATCATGAAAAGAACGAAACTATCATATATAGTTGGTGGTCTCATCACATGAACTCATATAACATGAACAAATATTACCCAGTTGTGTGTGTAATTATAAATTGTGCAAATGAAAGAAATTCTGTTGAATTGCTTCAGAAACATATAAAGTGACTACGATCACCCTATTTGATGAAATGATCCTCCCTACTTACCGCATTCATACCATATATAATATTGAAGTAATGATCAACTATATAATTATAAAGAATAAAACTGTCGCTAATAACGCTAATTGCAAAGTCAATCATCATCCAACCAATTGTGGTTGTGTTAATTAGTAAATTGGTAAGTAAATAATGTTAACAAATCTGAGATGGTAAAACATCGCGTCATTTCTATATTATTGTAAAATGGTACCAAGTGGGCGTTAAAGGCCAAACATTATACTAAAGACATTTAAGTGTTTGGTCGACGTGTCGTCTCGTTGTCTCTAAATACATGCATGTGTCTAAATGAAACGAAAATACTAGCGTGTGTATATATACGCATGACTAACCACTTGTTGCACCATTACCCTAAATAAATACAATTAACAAAAATATTCTTGAGTCCAATCAAAAAGTGTTAAAATAACATCAAACAGACCGCACTTCCTGTTAACAAAACACAAATTTTATCATTTCGCAAATATTTACTTCCTTATCTGGGTCTTACTCAAGACGTCGCATATTTTGTTAAGTTCTTAAAAATTGTAAGGTCGTAATTTTCTTTAAATGTAACAAAATCTTGAGCATCAATACGTCATCGATTTTTGTTTGCGTACTAATTTGTTTGCTTATACAAATCATTTGTGTATGTGCGAGGTGCGACACTTAATGGGTCTTATCATTTGGTATTTCCGAATTTACTTTGAGTGCGATTTCAAGTAAAAACCTATGTCAAAGTACATTATTTATTTGAATTGGCAACATCATCTTGGCGGTGAAATAAGGAAGTTTATGTAGGTCTCCTATTATCTAACAAGCGGTGAATGCGTCGCATCAGATCTGTAATATTTGCACTTGTTATTGTTTTCTCTCTATACAACATGTTTAGTGGTCAACGTGACGGATGTCTATCTATTTGGCCCTTTTGGTCGCTGGCAAATATGGAGGGAAGTGGGCCGGCACATAAGTGCCCACTTGCCTTCTGACACTATGATGACGAAGCTGTTTATGCACTGAGAAAAAAACCATAGTAAAATAAACTTAAATTTTGGGTTACAATAACAAAAATTCTGGGTTATTTTGCAACCAAACTAGCGCTTTGTCATCAGAACATAATTTTATTAGTTTATTTGACATAATGCTAGGTCAATTAAATATATCTAAGTTTAACTTAAAGCTACGGTTTTGAAAACAATGCATAGGTTATAAATAACTATCTCATTTGTTGAAATTTAACTAAAAGCTTGGTTATTTGAACTGCAAGCAAAGTACATTTAAAAAACATAGTTTTGTTAAAATAATTATGGCATGGTTTTTGTTAACCCTGACCCATTGTTTTCTAAACGTTAGCATTGTTAAACAGCTTAGTTAATTTAACAAAAACCAAAGTTATTTTTTAACTAAATTGCTTAGTTAAAACAATAATTTCATTGTTTACTTTAACCAAAATTATAGTTTTTGTAACATAGGTAATATCCTAATGCTTTTTTTTCAACCAAGCAAATGATGATTTTAACCAAGCAAAATTATTTCAATAGTTCTCCACAAAAAATTGATTTTATTAAATAGAAAAGTCAGTTTTTTCATAAAATTCAAGTTTAAAAGACATATTTATTTCAATTAAATAACAATGATACAATAATTTCAAAACTAATTCATATTATTTATGTCATTTATTAAGGTATGAACTACTGGTAAATCATCGTCATATTTTGTGTTGAGTTGATATGAACACACATCCAGCAATCAATACACTTAATTGGGTAGCATTAATTTAGAATATTGAATAATTCAAAAGAGTAGTCTAAAGCTTCTCAGAAACCTTCAAATTGAAATTTATTTGAATCAAGAATTACGAAAAATTCTTTATAATCGTGATTGCCTCTTGCTATTATTGGCTGCATGTCTGGTCTGAAATGCTTTGTTGCTCTAACACCTCTAATTTCCTGGATAAATTTAATTGGGAGTCAAGTATGGTTGACCATACTTGATTCTTGTAGTAGTCTTGTTTTTGGTTGCCAAGAGGAAGAATTGCAGGAAGTAAATAAATCATTTCTAGATTTTATGCATCTGAAATTTAAAATACCGAAATAAATATTTGTAATTGTTGTATTATTATCTAATTTATTAAATGATTTTCATTAAATGATTTGATAATAGATTTTTCTTTTAGAGAATTTCTATAAATTCCTGGCATTTTTGAAATGAAACCCTCTCAAGTAAGATTAATTGATTGATGATTCGGAAACAATATTTAGAAATCTGATGATACCTTAAAATAAAAATAAAAATTTGAAGCTAAGAATATGTATAGTAATAACTAAATAATTCAACATACTAATTCAGGAGCTTGTGGGTATTTCTATAGTGGCCATTAGTCAAATATATTGATTAAATTATAATCTTTATTTAATCAATATATTCTTATGAGTTTGTTCGACTTATTCGATAGGCAGTAATTTGTGTCCATTTATTCAGTACCTTTTCCTACGAAGCATTTGATTAAGATCGACTCTTATTGAGTCATCAGATTGATTTGAAACTATACAAGTTCATCCACAATTGTAGAGTTTAGATCAACAATTTTTGGTTTACAAAACTTGGTTAGTTTTTTCTTTTGATTCTGAAATCTATCATATGGTATAGTTTACCTTCGGTGGTATAAAGCCATATCCAATAAAAATGATTTTCTAACTAGAACTAAAAATGATAATAAACTTATTATACACATATAAATGGTAATGCTTTATATCAAATCTTTGTCAGTCGGAAAAATGTGAATAATTTCGTCTGTTAACTTTTTGCACTGATCTATACCAAACAAAAGTTTTTTAAATTAATGTAGTTAGAACAATTAGATGAACAATCATCGTTCTATGAGCTTCCGATAACCTATTTGTTTTGTAAAAGTCTGTATAACTGATCGACCAGTTTCATTTTGAGCAAGCATTTCTTGTAAAGACTGAAAATGAGCTTATAAAGCAGTATGAGCTTTATGATAGTACATATCTGTTATAGTAGTAAAGAAACTTTTACTTAATTATTTAAAATCGAAGGTTTGATAATAAATACAAAATAAAATAGTTTACTTACCAATGAACTTGTGATATACCATATAAAAACAAGCTAAATATTTAATTAAAAACTTCTTATTCAAAATTCGTGGTTTTTGTATAATTTAAAGGCACACACAATATCAACTTCAATTGGAAAATTTATGATAATAATTTTCTAGATAGACTTCAGTTATGGTTTTGTTTAAATATTCTAGAACATATAAATATGAAAACTGCGTTTTTAAAATTAAAATAATCAAAATATTAAATTTTGACTTTTAAATGGATAATTTTAACTGTGCCATGTTCAATAATAAATAATTTTACAAAAATTTATTTTAAATATAACTTGTGCTTTGTAATTTATTACTTTGCATTTTGTTAATTCATTTTATCAATTCACTGACTCACTAACTGTATTGCTTTCAAAAACAACAAAACCATTTAAGTTATATTAACTAAGCATTGGTTGTAGTTACCAACGCGTAATATCGTTTATTGTAACAAAAACTTAGTTAAAATAACAAAAAACGTTTAACTTGGCTTTGTTAGGTTATTTTTTTTCTGAGTGTGTGAATGTTGAACTGCAAAACCTCATCCTACCTTTCCGGTGACGATATGATAGATCAATATGCTGTAATCTGGGTGGTGCCGGGTTATAAATGATAAATCCTGAGGTCAAATTATTTATTTTCCGCCTGAAAGACGTACTGTCTTTCAGGCGCAAATTGTTGTAATTTTGATAACAGAATTCCTTTCTAACAGCCAGGTTGCTTTAAAATATTATTTAAATTTTTTTATTTTTAATTTTTATTTACCACCCAGGTGGCGCAATGGTTAAAGTTGTTAGCAGTTAGAGTGGGAGGTACCGGATTCGAATCCCGATAGGAGCAGGATGCAAAAGGGATTTTTCACCATACGATTACGATCGGTCGTGTGAATGCCAGCCTATAGTGCTGGTATGGAAGATGGGTCGGCCCATAAATTCTGCACTCCAACATAGTGGGTCATAGTTGTGTTCATTCACACCACAGATCGTAATCTCACGGTGGAAAACCCATTTTGCATCCTGCCCTTTTGCATACCTCTCGCTAGCTTTAACCACTGCGCCACCTGGGCGGGTTATTTCAATTTGTTTCGAAGGTATAATTGCCTTAATTCTACTAGGCAGTCCACTGAATGGAGTTATTCACTATAGATACCCAGTCCCCTGGCCATTAAATGAAACGAATAGTGGCTGTTAAATTGGACCGTTGAATGCATCTTCTACGTGGGACGTGAACACGTTCTAGGGGTGACGTTCTTAGGAGAAAGATCGACTTTAAGTGATCACTTAAGAGATCTGCACCAAAAAAATTGAGCAAACTCATCTCTTCTCGCTTATCCATTATCTTCTTTGGATCAATAAATTAGCAAAGATTCCAGTACTTCTTGAATTATGATAGACGCACTTCATCGCATGTTTCGAATGAAAATTCAGAATAACGCAAACAGCAAATAAGGTGAGGAAAACGAGAAATAAACTGTTGAGCATTTCCTGTTCTTCATACGGGAAGGGTATGAATAAAAGAGTGCCTTTCGATAGAACAAACAGATTTTGGGACTGAGAATGTACACAATGGGACAATCGATCCTGAGCCACGAGAAGGAAGAGAGCGTAATAAGGGTGTATATCGACAGCGTATATATCTTCGAATGAAGACATTTTTCACGACATTTTGCTCTTCAACATTGTTGGCGGCATTTACAGGCCATTATTGACCCGTACCATGTCGCAACAATCTGACTCTATCGGTTTCGATCACGAGCTCGCTCTTTTTACTGTTTTAAGCAATCGGAATTAATACTTGCCTAGAGCGAACTCTGGCTCTTCCTTAAAACATCGCTGTATCATTTGATTGAGATCAGCAAACAGAACGTGACCGAGCCAGCGTACTCGCTGTCTTCTGATTTCATGCACGATATCAGGGATTCACCTTAAATTCCTGATCTCCTTGAAAAAACTCGGTATGTGCCATCAACATCACGTTTTGAGCCATATATATCACGCGCTGTCTTCCGTACTCATCTGTCAAGGTCCAACTGTCACATCCATACATGATAACGGGTCTGATCAACATTTTTCACAATGCTTATCCGCATTTGCAAGATATTTTGATTTCAGAAGTATTCCTTAATATTCAAGCTCATATTGATCGAATCATAGGAATGGTTGAAATCGAAGGGTACCTGGTGTATATCACGATGTTTCGTAGTACGTGGAAAGAATCAATCGTCACGAAAAAACATGAACCACTGACCGATTTGAGCGGAATCCTCCTTGGTAGTCACCGATAATTTCCACCTTCAGGGGAGTAATTCTTCCCAAGATAATGTATGACAGTACGACTTCCAGGCTGTGCAAAGGAGAGCTATACCGCGATAATTCTCGCACTTCAAGCGATCACCCTCTTTGAATATAGGCCATAACGCGGCTCTTTTCCCTTCAAATACCGCTGGTATATTATCACGAAGTTCCTATTGATGTACAAACTTTGTTGTTGTGTTTTTCAGCTTACCAGATTCCATCTTTATGATGATGGTTCCAACATTCTCATAAAGCGATAATTAACCCCTCTCAATTATTTGGCTAATAGCCATACGTCTTCGATATTATGATAGAGTTGGAAATTCGAGCTCGAAATAAATGTCAAAGATCATTGAAGATCACCTGGCTCTGAAATCTGTATCTCAAATGACGCTTTGCTATTTAATGCGTTCAAACAGTAATCCACGTCACTTCATTAAAGTGAAGTTAGTTAGAAATCTCGAAATTTCTAAAATTTTGTATGTCATACAAACACATGGCCAACATTCTATAATTCCAACGTTAATGTCTAGATCATGTAAAACCTTATTCGGTAGTATAATCTGTCATTGCACCACTACAATAACAACACAACAAACCAACTTAGAAATCTTGGAAAATAATTTTAATTTTGATTGATGATCGTGTCTATGTGTACATTCATCATTAATTATCGTAAAATGAAACAACAACAACGAATTAAAAATTACATTAAGTACAAAAAAATAATTTTATTTAATTTAATCACATTACATAAAATATAAAATAAAATTTTTAATTAAAAGTTTAATTAATAATTAATAAGTCTAATTAGAAATGCTCAAATTTTAAAAAAATTTAACAGAGTTTTACTCGACAGCAGTCATCACTAATTTTGTACTACGATTACTTGTTGACAATGATGTTGACGATGGTGACGACGACGATGATGACGACGACGTCGACGCCGACGACGACGACGATGATGATAGTAATGGTGGGATTATCGCCGTTGGACATGGCGGCGATGTTGATGTAGCCAATTCGTTTAAATTTGTCACACTACCGGATAGATTGTGCGTTAAACTGTGCCGCCTCAAATCACAATTGCGGCGAAATACTTTACCGCATGCGGTACAATGGTACGGTTTAATATCGGTATGCGTTAATAGGTGGGTTTTCAAATTTGAACGTTGATTAAAACTACGATTGCATACGGGACACTTGTGCGGCGATTCCTCCATATGTAATATTTTGTGGACGGCAAGGGTACGCGATTGGCAGAAACCCTTTCCACATTCGGCACATTTGAATGGTTTCTCTTTCGAATGAATATATCTGAAATGAGGATATAAAAACACAAAATCAAATGTATTAGTTTTTAGTTTTTTGGTTTATTGTGTTTCAAGTCGTCCGACGGCGGCGGGCGGGCATCAAACAGACATACGTTAAAAGCTTTTCTTATCTCGTTCTCTTATAAGTGCAAAACTACATAAATTATAATACGTCGTTTAGATAAATTAAACAAAACAAAAATCAAAATTTTTTAACGCACGTGGCTGATTGAAGATCGTTAATGATCATGCGATGACCATATCAAATTAAATTACGGGGCGATTATCTCTCTCTACTCATTCAATAAAATTAAGTTGAGGATCGCGTGACTCAAATCAATATATATGTAAGGGTTTATATTTACCTGTGATCTCTTAAGTGATCTTGCCTTCTAAACGCTTTGCCACATATATCACAGGAATATGGACGCTCGTCCGTGTGCGTCCGCTCGTGTATTAATAAATTATAGGATTTCGTAAATTGCCGGTTACAAAATTTACAAATAAATTGTTTTTTAGGTCGTTGATTTGTAGCACCAGCCGTAGTCGTTGCCGCTGCTGCTATATTATTATTACTATTACTACTATTATTATTATTATTATTGTTATTATTAGTTGTGGTGGATGACGACGATGATGTTGCATTATTCAATGATGATGCTTTTTTTGTACTATTCATTAAATGTCCAAGCTTGTCGTTTTGCATTGACGACACAGTCGATGACAAATGCTGCTGATAGGCCACATTCAACAATAGGCTCGGATAGCCATTCTCTATCGTAAGCGGTTCATTTGTTGAATCATCGAGCGACGAATCGAATGACGACAGATCATCATTGTCATTGTCTAGGAAGTTTACATTTTCATCGTCCAGTTCAGAAATCGCATTGGTCACATCGGATTCCGATTGGTTTGTGTTCAATAGTAGCTCAATATTTGGTGAATTACAACTACTACTATTCGAAATACTATTTGTGGTATTACTGTTCGACGATTGTGTTGTGAATCGTAAAACATCTGGTTTGCCGGTTATTCGTTGCAGTGCTAGATAGGATTCGAGTGCTTGTAAATTGAGTGCTGCTGCGGCGGCCGAATGTACTGGTAATAGTGCGGCTTGTTGTAAACTGGTAACCATAGCCCTTTGCAATGAGAGCACGACTGCTGCAGCTGCGGCCAACTCATCCGACGATGTTTGTTGTCGCGCACGACTTGCACTAATGTCAGGCGATGATGACGACGATGATGACGTTGTTGCGGTTGTTGTTGCTTGCTCCATTATATAATTGTATTAATTTTTGTATTTACTTATTTATTTAACTATATTGTATCTTAACACATAATTTTGCTTAGACACCACACGCACACACATACAAAAAAGATTTCAATTTTTTTTCCAACAGCAGGATTATATTCAGGTAACCAAAAATTATTTTCATTTAGTCACACGTCTCTTTTCACTTTATATAACTTCGTGTGTACACACTTCGGCAATATTCGGGATATTATTAATCACCCGATTTTCAAAAATATCAACATAATAAATTTTTGTTTTATCACATAACAATGAATCACTTGATTATATATAATTATACTGATAAGAGGCGCGCACACAACACAAATATATCTGCGCGGAATCAACGAAACAACGAAAAAAAAATACCGCGATAAAATATTATAACGATGCAATATCAACAAGGTACACCGATCAACTAAAAGACCAAACGATCGTTGACTAATCGCGAACCTGGTGCCCTCTACGAAAAACAAAAAACCAAATAAAAAAAATCAACGATCACCACTCTCACCATAACGTTTAACACACAATCATAAGTCGTTGTGTATATACAGTGTATACGATCGCTCGATCGTAACGTATAATAGCATTGCGCTTACAAACAACCAAACTAAAGTCAAGTCTCTCTCACAATACAATATATATAATGTACACGTTGTTATGTACATACGAATACGAAATACTTTTTAGTTTTTTTTTTTGTTTAAGACGTTGTTGGTTGTCTTCTTACTTCTTATATTATGTAGCTTATTCTCGTTTGTCGATATATTCTTATACGAGTTTATATATACATATACATTGTGCTCGCGATGGTTTTAAATTCATTTAAATGACGGCCAAATTAATGTAATTTTTATTTAGTTGAGTAATAAAATAATTTTTTTTATAATTGTCCAAGATTTTATGAGGTTCTATTTATAAACGGAAGAGAGTATACCACAACTTGATCTTACGAAGAGCGGATCATTACTTATATTGTATAGACGAGTTGCTAAGACTCTCACTTAATGGAATAAATTATTTGTTAAAATCTGTTGAGATTTGTCGAGGTGAATTTATTCATGTCTTAACTAGTTGTGTGTGCTTCAAAGAGCCATCTGTTATATAATATAACCTGTTCTCGTTAGGATACCTTACCACCAAGTTCTATGGATATCTTGGCCGACGAAATAATAACTAATACGATAAAATAGCATTTCAGTACAATCACCTCTTCTATAACGATATTAGTGTCGTTCTCCACAAATGTATTGAAGGTAGACTGATCAAGTAATTTTACCAATTCCTCCTCATTTAATCTCTGTTCCTGGACCTGGAATAATTCGTCCACATCTTCAACGTCTGTATCTGAAAATCCTTCTTGACCAAAAGTTGAAACAATCCGTACTATTTTTGTAGTAGATTTAAAATATTCTTTCCTGCAATCTAAAATAGAAATTTTTTTCTAGATTTCAAGAAGAATATTACCTGTTCTAATCGGTTTTTTTCTAATACATTTTGAAAGTTCGTTGGTCTAGTGCCTGTATTAATAAAGTGCAAATAAAGGAAAAATAAAGAAATTTCACATTTGGTAGACCAGGCTATAACCATACGCAGAGATATTTCGTGCGCTAACCAAGATGTTTCAAATGTGCTGGAAAGTACCCAAATGAAACTTCCAAACTATCTAAAAAAGAACCAGCAAAATGTATTAACTGTAAATGGGCAGCATTTAGCCAACTACCGAAGATGTGAGGTTGCCAAGCAAGTACAGAAAGATCAAGCACGCAAACCCTTACTAAGTCATCTTAACACTTCAGAAGAAAGAATAAAACTTCAGTTGTCAATAAAAAGTGATAATGAAATAGAAGAGGAACTAGACAGGCTCTTTGATATCATACAATGGTCCGCTTGGGAATCGACCCCCAAATTGTCATTGAGGAAAGAAATTTCGTTATTTATTCAATAGAAGTAAGAGAAATAGTGCAGGAAAGACGAAAACTTCGAAAGAATATAAAACTATCTTAAACAACTTATGCATCAAACTTGTAAAAGCAGTGAAAAAAAAATCAATTGAAAAAACGTTTGTTCTTAAGCAACAACTAAAGACACCTACTATTCCCTCTGGAAAGCAAAAACGCAGATCCCACAATAAAAAAAAATGGGAAAAGGACCAGAAGTGCGAAAGACAAGGCTCGCCTGTTTGCTGAACATCTTGTAGTAACACTCCAACCTCTAGATCGTCAGAACAGTTACGAAAACACTGCTGATACACCCAGAACATCGGATTCAAAGATATCAGGCCCGTAACATTGAAATAATTAAAAGCTTAAATTAAGAACATAAAAGCAAATAAAGCTCCTAGATATGATCTAATAACAGGGCAAATAATAAAGGAGCTGCCTAAAAATGTCACCTGTAAATTATGGCATATAGTCAATGCATTACTCAGAAAAAAATATGTACCAATGCAGTGGACAGTAGCAGAAGTAATAATGAATCCGAAACCGGGCAAGCCACCAAATGATAGAAACTCTTACCAGCCAATTTCACTTTACCAACACTAGCAAAATTGTTTGAGAGGCTGTTGCTCAAAAGTACTATAGAACAAAGAACCATCCCTGTAGAATTATCCCTGATTATCCTTTTGGTTTCAGAGAAATACACTCAATTATAGAACAAGTTCATAGGCTTATAGATGTCACTGAATAATACATTAGAGAGAAAATAGGTTTGATCTAGTATCTTCTTAAATGTGGCGCAGGCCTTCGATTAGGTGTGGCACTGAGGTTTACTCTTCAAACTTCATGGATATTTACTAAAATAATATTATTTGAGCTTAAAATCATACATGGAAACTCGCCACTTTCGGGTGAAATATTCCGAACCTCTATCTTTTTTTAGTTCGGAAGAAGAATATTCCGAACTAAAAAAGATTTTAGCAGGAGTCCCGAAGGGTAGTGTTTTAGGACCTATATCTTTACAAAGTATACACCAGACATTAACCTCAAGTAAACGAAGTTACCAGTGCAACATATGCTCGTTATACTGCAGTTCTTTCAGTAGTACTATCGAGGAATCGACAACGAAACTTTAAGAAGCATGTGACAAAATAATAAAATGGACAAAAAGGTGGCGTATCGGGCTCAATGAATCGAAATCCAAACGATTAACAGTCAGCCGATTGCGTATGCAAATAAGGCTTAATATCTAGTGATGACCTTAGATACCAGGCTCAGATGGGAAGAGCACATTAGAAAGAAAAAAGATAAACTTAATATCAAATATCGAAAAATGTATTGGCTGCTCGGGAAAAACTCTGAGTTTTCAACCGAAAATAAATTGCTATTATATCAACAGGTGTTAAAACCTGTATGGACTTGCGGATAACGGCTTTGGAGCTGCACAAAGAAAACCAATACTAAAATAATACAAACTTTTCAAAACAAAGTGCTGCGAGGTACAGTTAACGCTCCGTGGTACAAAAAGAACTATGACGTCCATTGGACCTAAATATCCAGACGGTTCAAGAAGAACTAAAAAAGCTGTAATTCTTGGACAACGTATTTATCAACACGTAACCCAAGAACTTCGTGGTATGTTGGACACTTAACATGCAGTAAAACGTTTGCAGAGAACGAAACCAGTTGATTTAATGGATTAAGGACACCAGTGCAAAGACAACTTCAGTAAGGCCTCTTCACGTTCATAAGTGACTAAATTAAGAAAAGAAAATTACTAGATGAATTGTATTCAGTTGTAATATTTTAAATAATAATAAAATAAAATAAAACATTTGGGTGAATCGGCCCTTACTATTACTTCTGGCATTATCAACGACCAACACAACTTCGAAACTAATAATTTTGTCAAAAATGACAGATTGCTAGACCCATGTTTCATTTGTTGAAATGAAGGTCCAAAATACAAAGCTGTCTCGTCTCCACCAATAATTTCTGGAAGCTTCGTTTTACATTTGTTAGCAGATTTGGCATTAACAAAACTATTCTTCTTGAAATTTGATGTTGTGCAAGGAATACATTTTTTGTAGCTTGTCGAGACATACTGCACTGTTAGTAAATGTGTGGCTGTATTGCTCTCACGAAGAGTTGCCAGTTCTTTTAAATTGCTATTCATAGATTGCTCATAGACTTTAAGTTTGATGTTCTACCACCTCTAATAACGTAAATTTAACAAATCCTTACAATTGTATTTTGTACTACTACCCCTAAACACTTTTAAACACAAACAAAATGAAATAAATGACTTATTGTTTGTTGATTGCCCAATATATATAATCCTCTTTAAATGCCTACTATGTATAGACAAAAACTCCAATTCAAAACATCAAATAAGTCTCGCCGTTTGAAAGTCCTTGTACGAAAAACACTTTATAAGAAGATCTAGACGCGTTATGGGAGAATAACCCCATTTTGAATCAAAATACGTATGAACATCGGGCAACTCGAAAAGTTTTAATGGTTAGTAAACCTTCACTCATGGACAAAAATTCTTTAAAATACTGCAACTCTAACAGATTTGGTTGTCGATGGTAATGATAATCTTTCTATCATTACACAACAAGGTATAGCTTTCAACTATATAGACAGGGTGAAGTTCTTAGAACTTTTTGGACAGTATATATAAACTGGTCATCTAACATTTTAGAAAGATTACTCTATAACTTTGTAAAAATTGCAAAGACTAGAACCTCACCTCGAATATTGGCTTTACAAATCAGTTTGGTGGGCAGTTTTACATTCTCATATAGGGAAGCTACAAATAATCGAAATAAATAATTTTACGTGTGCAAAACATGTCCTATAAGGAGTTACTCAAGCACTGACGTCTCCCGTTCCTCTCAATTCTCATTGTATCTTATAACGCGAAGCTAATGGATGACGTAAGGATTAAATGTATATTTCTTTCTGACATGACTGCATTCAAACATGGTGCAAAAAAAACCATAAATATTTTTTATTTGTGGAAAAATCAATCAAAAATGATGAACTTACTTCACAAGGCACTTCTTGCCCCAAATCAATGTTTATATTACACCAACTAGTAACCAACACCTTAAAGACAAGGCTTATATAATCTTAATATACGTGGGCAATGCCAAATATGAACTTGAAACCAACATCAAGCTGGCCTGCATCACACTTGGTCTGAGTCCAAATAAGAACTGCAGTTTTTTAGTGCACGACCTGATGGATCTCATAGTTTGCCAATTTTTTTCAACAAGTAGAAGTTGTACTATTTGCTTTCATGATGGACATACAAGATCGTTTAGATCTAGACAACTTCAGACACTTTTCAAAGTCTGGGAGCATATGCCTAATGAGATGGATTTGATCTTTTCTCGATCATATATTGTCAATCAATGACCGTCGAAACCGGCCTAGTATGGATTTACAGGTAGATAACAAGCAACAACAACAACCCTTACAACACATTCAAAATAACGTGTGAGTGTGTGTGAAAGCAATTCCATTAGACTGTGACAAGAACTAATTTCGATCCAAACAAATGACATTAATAGAAATCATTATCATCTTCACTGATTACGATCTGTGACAATATATGAATACATTGCATATATGGAACCATTCCAGTTAAAGTGAATATATGGAAGCAGGTAAAATCTGGTGAATATTTTAGAAAACTACGAAATCGAATAATATTGATTTATATTTCTCAAAATCGAAAGAGGAGCTGCAAAACTTTTATCTTATGTTTCACCTTTTTCTATACCATAACCGTTTTTGACAACCAGCTCTCTTATAATATATTATGCTTCCACCATATACCAGCTATCAGTTATTGATCATTATTTCTATTGCAGAAGCTTTAACATAGATGGTTTTGAATGTACACTGTCGCAGTTTCGGTTTTACTACCATTCTAAGACTTTTCTGAATACTAGGCTGACCAAAAATTTCAGCAGAACTCACTCATTTAAAAAAAAAATTATATTACTTCGACAAGTCTTAACGTATAGTCAAAATGGACACAACTTGAGGAGTATTAGTAATTACAACAATTACTGTATAAATTGATGTATTGAGACAAAATATTTTATCAATCGATAAAAAATTTCGAGCTGGTCGAAAGATATATGACGTGACAATATAACCGTGATACATTAACAAACAACTAGATCAAATAGTTTTGAGATAGATGGAATTTGTATCTGGTAAATGACATTCTTTAACCCGATTTGAAAATAGGTGTAATTTTTGAGGAAACACAGTTTTCAGGAACCACGCCGTATGCTTAGAGCATAAATTAGATGATGGTTTATTTTTCAGACTGCAATCATTACCGAAGCCTACAAGCGCTGATATAGTATCATTTTCAGATATTGATCAAGACGTGTCAGGAAACGTATTGCTTATATTTACACACTAAAAATTAATTATTTTTAACACTTTGGCTGCCAATTAATTTCTATAATAACACTGACACAGGATAACAGAATTTCGAATACATGTCTAGAACAACATTGGCATGGTTGAGTGGAATTTAGAGTGTATGCTCATTACAACATTGGCAGCCAAAGTGTTAAGGTTCAGAAAAAAGTCCCACAAGTTGAGTTTCTGGGTAGCATAAACCTCCAGTTATTCAATTTAGTGATAGTCGTTATCATTTTTATCCTGCTAATGGAATTAAACCGATACTATTCTCGTTGCATTTGGACATAATCGATTACAATCTCTGATAATTTATGTATAGATTATTAAACATCTTTATTGCAAATGTTAATTGAGCAAAATACTGTTGTATTAGCTATGTTGTAAAACTAGATTTTACATGCTCAGTTATCAACTGCTTAGAATTCTTTAACCGTCCAATAAGTGGAAAAGTTATCTTCTATTATAAATGTCTATTATAGAACAATGCTTCTGATATGGTTCACAAGCACGGTTTGCACACCGAAGGATTTCCAATACGAAACAAATATGAAAATTTTAAGAATTTTAAACAGTCTTTCGTGTAAGAGATACGAAATATTATGAATTGATACGAAAATCTTGACTTCATCAGTTAGTCTAAGTTTGGTTGGGTTAGTTTTACCTCGTCAAACTAGGTAAAAGGATATATTGCCTAGTTTAAATCGTATTTGAGAAATTAATTGAATTTAGTAAGTTCAAGTTACAGTCCACCAACAGTATTTTAAGTTTGTCCTATATTAATTATTTTAGAACCTTTATTAAATACAGCTTAGTTTAAAAAAAATTGCCAATGATTTTATGCAGTCGCTTAAATCTAGGCATTTCCCAAGCCAATCTTTAATTTTGTTCAGACGGACTTGCTACTCTTTTGAAGCAATTTGAGAATTTTTATGGGAAACCAATATGACAGAGTCATTTACAAATACTGAAACCATTACTTAACACCTTGACCAAAAGTTCCCGGAATAACCACCGTGTGGCGCTTCCTTCGTTCCGATTTGAGTTCTGCTTTTTTTGTTCAGTTGGTACATCTGTTGTTGATATTCCTTCTAATTCTGAGCGTCACAGCTTGCAAAAGTTATGTAGTCCAGAGTACATCTATCTCTGTGTGTGTTGACAAGTTTAGAAACGGATTTAAATTTGCAACGTCGAAATTGTATTACATTTTTTGTAAAAAACTGTTTCGGCAACGATTTTCTAAAGAAAATGATTATTTACCAGTGGTACGAGCGGTTTAAAAGTGATCGTGAGTCAATCGAAGATGATGAACGTAGTGGCAGAAATGGTCAATTGGTCAATAACCGCACATTAACCATCAGTGAGATAGCGGAGGGCTTGAACATTGCCTATGGATTCGTCCTAGACATTTTGGTTAATGATTTGGTTATCAAATGTAGATAACCAATGTAGATAACGCACCGTCCAGTGCCATCATTATTCGTAATTTTTGGTGAAAATGCAACAAATACCATGCAACAGCCACCGAATTCACCTGATTTGGTTCCCTGTGACTTTTTCCCTGTGAAAATAATGGAAAAATCGCCAGAAGCACTGATGGACATTCCGAAAACCGAATATAAAAGATCTTTCGAAGATTGGATCAAGCGTTGGCAGAAGTGTGTTGTAGTCGATGGGGATTAATTTGAGGGGGGCAATATAGATTTAGATTAATAAACTTATTTTAAATTTTCTGAATAAATTCCGGGAACTTGATCAAGGTGGTATAAAATTTATTGCTATAATCACAACTGTGTCGCCGATTGTAGCTTAATGGTTAAGAGAGTTTCTCATCACGCCGCGGTCTCGAGTTCGATTCCCGCCGTTGACCAAAAATTAACATGCAACCGGATGACATAAAAAAAAACGCGTTTGTGTGTAAAAACATTCGTTGGGCTGACCACCTACAATGTGCACCAATCGTTAAAATTGGTTCGTACGATTATATATAATCACAACTGAGACCTTACGAACCATTTTAACGATTGGTGCACATTGTATAGGTGGTTAGCCCAAAGTTTTTTTTTCACACAATCGCTGTTTATGTTTTCCGGTGCAATTTAATATTGGTCAAATTACGCTTCCGTGTGGTGCACCTGCACTGGTGTAAATTTAATGGAATATTGCTGCATTTTGTTTAGACCGTGCTAAAAGTTGTTTAATATTATATATTAGTTCATAGTGCCAAAATTTATCAAAGGCTTGTGCAATATATAAGAAGAATGCAGAACAACATTTCTTTCCTTCATAGGTGTGCTTGATTTTATTACAATCCCATGCACTTGATCAATGTTGGTTTCAGTTTTGTAAGCAGCATCTTGACAAAAACCTAAAATTTGGCAGCACGCGTATGGGACGAGTTTTGTGTTTCACTTTTTTCAGCTTAATTATCCCAGTCCTAAAATTTGATGATACCTGACCTTGTTGGACGGACGATGTTATAATTTAGAGGTCACTCACAGCACAACTCATTGAGTCTGAATTTTATTTCATTGTATATAGTTTGATAACTAGAGAATCAGGTTGGAAACTATACTTGCTTGTCGCAATCTAAAAATATAAGAAAGTATTGAACGGAGAATTTTAGATAATTTCTAACGGATTCAGATATGAATCGGAATCTTTAGCGCTAACGAAAAGATGTATCTTCTTCTATCACCACCTATCGCTTTTGTATAGTAAATAAATTATACAAAAAACAAGTTATTGAAATTCTAATCAATAATATTCTATATATATACTTAAAGATGTTATACATATACCAAGATTACAGGTAACAACATAATAAACATACCTAATACAACAGAACAATGAATAAACATCTTTTAAGAATTTGTTGAAGATATCTTCCTGTTGCTTTTTATTATGGTAATTTTTTTTTTTTTTTTTGAATCTCCGCGTTTCGTATTTTCTTATATACCTCTAAGAGTATATACATACACAAACCTGAGTATATATAAGTCTTTAATTTGCATTATGGTTTTGTAATTTATAACAAACATTAAATGTCACTGACCAAAAATAAAAATAAAAATAAAATAAAATAAAATTATAGAAGACAAGATGAATTACAACAATTTTTTGTCTTAAAGTTTTAAGTTTGGTCGCTTTTATAATATAATAAAAGTGAATTGAATTTTGTTTTGTGGGCCACGATGAATTAAAATTGAAAGTGTTTTTGGGTTTGCTTTTTGTTTAGTGCTTCGTGCTTAAGTCACAACACTATATAGTATGATGAAATTTAGATGTCCAATTCAAGTAAACACCCGCAAGATGTATTATGACACGAGTACTGTGGTTGGAATCGCAATGTTTGACACAATGGCTATCGAATAGAGATATATAGGTAACATACAGACACATTTTGGACAAAAGCCCGATACAATCTAATACATAAATTCTAACACGTTACAAAATGTCAAAATACTTAAAATTCTTTTTGCATTGCTTCTTAAACCAAAGAATAAGATTAATTTTATAAAAAAAATTTAATAACTTACGTTTAAAACAAATATATAGGTTTAAATAAAAAACCCACATTTGTATAAGATATAAATTCAAACGTCTTAAAAAAAAAATTCTTATAATCAGAGTCACAAAGTAGAAATATAAAAAACACAAAAACAAAACTGAAAACATAATTCATTAAGTTGTTTTCACACTTAGAAATCATTTCAATATATACATTTAATTAAGATAAGTTAAAAATAAAAAAAAATAAATAAAATAAATAATTAATTAGTTTTATGTGGATTTAAAATTTGTCGCGATCACAAACATCGAATCTATGATTATTTTAAGCGCAATGCATTAGTGCTTAAGTTTATGGCGCGCTGTATGAGGCGACAATGCGGTTCACCAATTCTTTGATATTGTTGTTATATACAAAATGACGACAGCACACGGAATGGTTCGAAATGCGTTTAGGTCATAGTTCAATGGACTATAATGCATCTATGAATTATACAGAGTTGATCAGATCCGTTGTCATGTTCATGTGAGGATATTTGTGTTAAACCTTGGTGATTCACAGCAAAAACCCCAGAGTAGTGCGACGACAGATCTGACATCTTATAGTCGTTTATAACAGTACAGCTATTGGTACTGGCGATCGAAACCAGTGGAGTATATATATATATATTTATATATTTATATATATATATATATATATATATATATATATATATATATATATATATATATATATATATATATATATTATATATACTAGTATCTGATAAAATCTATTTTGATTAAGACTGATGAAGTTGCAGTGTAATGTACAGGTCGGAAATGGATGCATACCTATGAGACTAATGGACTGTGCAGTAACGAACTCCGAACAGTATGGCAAGTTTTGATTCATGTATTCGTTGAACTGATTTTATTTTGTTTAGTAAATAAGTTGGGAGTATAATGTGGTTGTGACACGTTTTTATAAGATACTTATGTCTAAAATGTAAAAACTTAAGTATGTAATGTGAAATATTAGGAATCTCGAATGCTGATTTCAATGTCAATTAAACGCAAGTCGATTTCCGCAGACGACTCGCATACCTTAATGGATTTTTTTTCGTACCTTTGAAGCAGGGTCTGAAATAAAAATGGAAATATTAAAATCAAACATAAATAGGTTAAACAATCGAGGATACCTCGGTTCATGTATTCAATCCCGTCCTTTCCTTAAGCACTAACTGTTCAAAGATGAACGAGACATGGCAAGCCACATACATGTAATACTGAACAAATAGGACGAAACACATAGGGGCATTGGCCGGCCGACTACACATAACATAGGAGACGTTTTACAACAAACAGTCACAGAAACTGATTACATGAACAGATTTCATCAACACAAATTCACTGTAAACAAAAACACAAATGACACTGATACGTTAGCCAATTGTAAAACAAGTTGGTGGCATCTCGAACGGCAACCGTAGCTGAATTTTGGTGCTACAATATAGATGGCGTCAAGAAAACGGAGAAGAAAGTGTATTGTCCGATGTACCGTAAGAGGTCGAAAGTGATAAAAGGTGATGCGTGTCGGCGAAAAAGCGCATTTTGCTTGATTTTTGCGAGGCGATACGATCGAGAAAAGATATCATAAGATAACTTGAGGAAGCAACAGGTGAAATATAAAAAAAAGGAGCATAAAAATAAAGTGAAAAGTGGCGATAAAAGAAAAATAAGGGTAACTAAAAGAAGTGGTGAATCACGTTGTCAGTGATGTTGTCAGAGAGGATCGACGAGTAGAACGCAAGGGATCGCGGTGCTTGCTCGACAAAGAAAGGCGTTCTGGAATGAGCGGATAGAAGAAGACAAAAAGGTGACACATGGAAATACAGGTTAGTGCCAGTTTCATATTTTTCCTTACAAGCTCCCACTGTAACAAGTTTCCATATCAATAGTGCAATCCAGTACCTCCCCCCCCCCCAAATGTTACACCCAGCCCAAAGGTCTCTAGCCAACCGAAGAGAGCTAGCCACATTCGTGCGCGCAAGCTGACGCCCAAATATAAAATCAAATTCTCTGCTAAATTTTAACGTGGAGGAAGAGGATGGCCCAAATCAAGGTATCGTTGTATAATTATAGTTAAAAATTGAAATAAAGTATCAAAATAGAAATACTTTCGCACGTACC
Organism: Tipula lateralis; assembly: GCA_963932295.1. Taxonomy (NCBI): domain Eukaryota; kingdom Metazoa; phylum Arthropoda; class Insecta; order Diptera; family Tipulidae; genus Tipula; species Tipula lateralis. Next base: position 189,772,042 of record OZ010736.1, on the reverse strand, counting down.
ACCTTTCGATAGGTTCTTGTCTCGGTTATATGATATGTCTTATAAAAAATGAATGCTGGTATTTATTGATACATAAATCTTTAACTAGAATTTAAATTTTGGGATAACCTGGAATATATTATAGAATCGATTACTGCAAAATTCGTCCTGTAGATGGAAAACCATAAATTGCACAAGTTTATGAAGAAATCAAATTCGATTGCTGATATGAGAACCTGACAAAGACTCTGTTGTCTTCTGGGCAACATTTAAGATCGTGGAATTGATAGATCACTGTAGTAGTTTGATCTTTCGTCCGTAAACCATCTCAGCTGGTGAACATTTCATCAGGAGAGTTTCACTGAGTCCATTTTGTATTTTCAAATACTAATAGGTACGTGGTTTTCCATCTGGCAATAAGACTAGTGTTGAGCTATAATAGAAACACTCAACAATTTTTCACTCAACACGCTTTTATTGTCAATAAAAAATTTAAGTATCCAGTATGTACATATAGTGGCAATCACTCCCAATAATCGTTACTATATATTGTTACAAACCAAACTTACGACCGTTTTTGATGCATTTGGTTATTACGTTCAAAGCCAACGTTATCAAAGCCAATCAACTGAATTCCTTACAATGAACACATTATTGCATTAGTCAAATCAGCTTCATGTAAACTCGGGTTCCTCAATAGATGCAGACTGTTTTTTAAATCGCATCAGGTTCTCCAAATATATAAAACTTTTATTAGACCGTGTATAGAATATTGCTGTCAGGTTTGGGGTGGAGCATATGGCACTGCTCTCCAGTTGCTGGATAGAGTTCAGCGGCGTGCTATCCGAATAATACGAAACTCTAGACTCACGAAAAATCTAGACAGTCTACAACACCCCAGAGATGTTGCAGAACTTTGCGTGTTCTATAGATTAATAAATAGTAAATGTTCTGCAGAATTAAAGCAGAAAATACCACCATTTGTTACGCCAGGATGGGTAACACGAGGAACGGTAAATGCGCATAGGTTTACGGTGAAGCTGCCGCAGCCTCAAACTGAAGATGCAAAGCGCAAATTTATTTATCGAACATCTAAGAAGTGGAATTCGTTGGCTGATTTTCAATTGCCGTTGAAGTATAAAATGCACAAGTTTAAGGCAGCCATCAACCTTTACTTGACGAATCGCGCGTTGGGTGCAGGAGCTCTGACAGTTACATGGAGTTAGGTCAGTCAAAAAGTCCACCCTGCATCCAATTAAAACTACATTATGATAATCTTCGAAACAGAGAAGATCTTTCGCTTTTTTGAGTAGCGAAATATTTGAAATATATCAGTGTTATTATGTATTAAAGTTTATCATACCCATGAATTGCTGGATTTTGGCGGATCTTATGGTTAAGCAAATAAAAAATACGTTTACTAAATACTTATTTTGAGCTACTGACGTGATATGTTTAGTTTATATTCTTAGTCATTGCTCAGTCTAAAACGCAATATAAGAAAATAGTGACTTGAAAGCATCTGGATTTATCACTCTTTTATTCATTCAGTCCTCTTCAGGATGGAATCATAAATATAAGTTTACTTTGATAAATGGTAAGATGTTACACTTCCTATAGTCTTAGAAATTACCTATGGAATTTATAGACTTCAGACGAAGTAATCTCTAGCATCCATAAAATTACATTTATTTACGATTATTAAGTTAAGTTTTTTTTTTAACTTTTACGATTATTAACCTCTTCATTCAAACCACCTCTTCTTTTACTACTCAAAAAGCCAAAGAGAATTAAAATTACTCCTTTTCCCGTTATTCATTGCCAACTTGATGTCTTCCATAAAACCAATCAATGCGACATTTATTATAAGATGCGCTCACATTAGAATCCTGTATAGACTTCCAAATGTGCAAAGTATTTCATTTGCATCTTGTAAAATTATCTTTTAACTGATCACTCATTCATCTCCAAAATTTCAGCATACCACCAGATTTGTGGAAGTTTAATTCTTTGAATTTTCCTAAAATATGTTCCTTCCTGCAATCTAGCTATCATATCATTGACTAACGCGTCATCTTTCATAAATCGCACTGTTTCACATACGGCGACCCACTATTATTTTCTAGTTGAGAGGTGAATCACCCATTTGAAACCATAACCCAACCTTTTTGTGATGCAATTTTGCATTGCATTATAGTGGCTTCCATTATATGTCAGTTACGCCAGAATAAGTTACCTATTTCGAAATACTCACCCTTTACAAAATATTCAGTCTAGTATTGCAATATATGCATATTCAATACTTTAATCTATAATCCTTTCCAACTAATTTCCATCAACTTTAAAATCATACATCAATTCCAAATTTACCTCGGGAAACCCAAGTTTGAAAGAACTTGATAAAGTTTCCTTAGAACGAATAGTCGTACGCACTTTCAATGTCCAAAACTACCGCCACAATTTTCTTATTTATTTCTCTTTCGTACTTACTTTCATAAACACATGTAATAAACAAATTTCCCTGTAAGTTGTTGTCAAATTTTGATTCCGATCCTTTTTGGAAATGGGTACTATTATACCTTACCTTCCGCACTTTTCCCTTATATGAACAGTCAGCGACACCTGGTTGAGAATTTTGAAACAAATTTATCTTTACTACAAAATCTAAATTCGCAATCATTCTATAGCTCACTTGATTAGTCTCTGGAATTGTAACACTTGGAAGTGTCCGAAACCATCTGAAAATCATCCCATTCGAACTCCTCACAGATATCATTCGTAGTAGCTCTAACACTTTCAGGTATCATACAGTCATTACTGTCACCTTAACTATTTTGTGGAATGACAGTTAGAATTCGATTCTTTGAAAAATAAATTGCCTATACGTACTATTAACAAACTACGTCACGCTATTTTTGAATGATCTTTATCGACCTGGACCGGATCGGCTTTTCTGACTAAAAGCTATTTCATATATTATAAAACCGTTTTAATTATGTGACGTCACATATTTTTTTTGTAAAACCGTTTTAATGTGACGTCATAATTAATAATCTCTCTCCCTCACAACATCGCAACATCGTTACGTCGGCCTATACCCTTTACCTCACCTCAAGGGTGTGACGAAGTTTATGAATGGCCGCTTTGTTAATATAGAATGGAGTAAGTGAGTATATTCGGACAGCTGATATCTAGAGAAAGAATATAACCACGAAAAGAGAGTGGAAAAGCTTTTATTATTAATAACTTAGAAGGCACAAAAAATAAGCTGTAGTTGTTTGTTGCAATCATCTGTAGTAAATGTTTTCGCTTCGCTTAGCTAATTTCGATCTGTTAAGCCCTATGCTTATTATTATTTTTTGTTTTTTTTATCGGTTTTGAAAGACCATTTGTTTCCCTACGTACCGTGTCAACCATCTGACTCCATCGGTTTAGATCACAAGCTAGCTCATCATACTTGTTTTGCAACAAGCTAGCTCATCATACTTGTTTTGCAAGTAATTAGAAGATGACAAATCGCTCTCTACGCCGTGGAGGCATCGTTGCCAACAGTTCCTACCGAAAAACGTGACCGAGCTAGCGTAATCGCTGTTCTTTGATTTCGAACAGAACTCGGTATGCACCATCAACGTAGTCCTATGCTACTAACATTGATATTTATACTATTCAATTCCCTTATATTTATATGGTACGAGTTCTGTTAAAACAGTTCTAGCGAATTATTAATTCGTAATAGTATGACGAATTAGTATTTGGTTGTGAACTAATTGCTGATATTGATGTATAGTTGTTTGTGAGTTCCTGTATGGGAGCTCTATATAGTTGGATAAAATCCTTTGATAGAAGGACCTTATCTGTGTTGCTGTGTTGGTAATAAGGGAGTGTATACTGATGTGTGGTATTGGAATGTTGAATGGTGGTATAAGAGCGTTTTTATATGTTATGGATGTCTAACCTAGAATTCACTCACTATGTAGACCATTCTTGAACTCACATCAAAATCATTTGTTTGGTCATGGTAAAGGGTGTTTTAATTAGAGCTACACAAGTAAAAATTATATTTATAACAAAACAAAATAATATATTTTTAATATCAATAAAACGGGTTTGATTGGATAGAAATTGTTATGACATTAATGCTTAAGTATGATTTCGGTCATGTGAAAGCCACAGCTGGCGCGTACAAGGCACAATCTGGAATTTCGCCAATAGCTCTGCATTTGTCTCTGGTTTATTGACGTAGCCAAGTAACTTTACATTACCTTTAGGTAAATAATCAACTGAGGTTAACTCAGACGATATTTCATCAAAAGTTGTTTGTGTAAACTAATTTTGGTGCGCGCTGTGTAGCATGTGGCTCCATCCTGTTGGTACCGCATGCCAGCAAGATTAATGCCAACTAATCGAGGTACGAAAAAATTTCTAATCATGTCTCTATACCGCTCACCATTGACATTCTGACATCATCGTTTTTGAAGACATATGGACCATTGGCTCCGCCAGCCCATAAATGGTGGTTCGACAAAAGGTGGTGGATTATACTCACTCCGAGTGCGAAAGTTCTGCTTATTGCCTAAAAATCCTCAGAGAGCAAAATGTTGAATGGAAATTCAACTTTGTGCTTTTGAAAGCTAATTTGAAAGCTTTGGTCTGATGTAACTCTATCCATAGTGAAATGTCAAACCAACTATAAGCTGTTAAATGGGTTGTAAAATAAAACAGTGTTGCCAACGTTGCCTAAGGAGACTTGGCAAGGAGTCAAATGTTGTTTGCGGATAACAACTCAGAAGATAGTTATTCAAATGACACTGATGGAGCACAGCTTTTTTGTGCTGGTAGGAGGACTTTTCAACAAATGGTACTGGTTTAGGAAAGTCTAATACAATAATGGAACTCAAAAAATGTTCAATACAATTTTATAATAAAAGATAACTTGGTTATCTAAATGGTTTTGGATTGTTTAATCCATTTGCGGCGTTGCTAGAAATCGTTAACATTCGGTCGACCAGCGATTCCAAAAAATACGATGGTAAAAGTTGATTTGTTTCCAGGTCTCAAGTGGTGGTTTATCAGGTAAATCGGGCGTTGGAAGTGACGTTAGTGGACGTCCAATCAGGAAATGTCCTGGTGTGAGGCAGTCGAAATCATCAATTCAACTTGAAACTGGACCAAGCCGTCGAGAGTTAAGGACCTCAACCTGTTTGATCAGTGTCATAAGTTGTTCGTACGTAAATTTCGCCATTGTACGGCGAAGGTGAAATTTGGCTAATTTTACTCCCGATTCATGCAAACCACCAAAATTTGAGCTGGCTGGCGGTGTAAATTTCCATTCTATTTTGTCATCGTCACAACTTCTTTGCAGCTCCTCCTTTAAACCTTGTGATGATAACAATGCATATAGTTCGCGCAATTCTGAATAGACATAGCCCTCGTGTACTCACAAAACGTTTGAAGCATCCCATAAATGCTTGTGTACTGAGGTCAGAGGCTAACTCCAAATGTATTGCCTTAGTGACGAAACAAATGAATAGACAAAGTCCCATCCCATTTGTTGGCTCATGGGTGTAGGATGGGTCCGGAAACATTCTTTGTACTCTCGAAATACCTTCTTACACCATACAAGGGCCAGTAACATTGACGCACAGCAACTAACAATGCTCGTGGGCCGGCGTGTAAAAGTTTCGGTCACCCACTGATGGCGGCCACCCACTCTAATAACGTGATCCTCGTCCATGAAGAGTGACAGTGAACGAAGTGAAGGCTGTTTCACGATAAAATCTTTCTTTTCTAGCCCCGCGTATTCAACAGGGAAAGTTCTCTTTGGATGATTCGTATTATGGTGGTGAGGGCTCGATCCAATTCTTTCAATTTTAGTGGGCCACTAAATTTGAAATTAGGTTTGGTTTTAAAACGAATTATGTACGCAATATAATTCGTCTCAATATCCGAAAATCGTTGTGATATTTTATGTGTGTGAGTATATCTTGTGGAGGCTCTGTTGAAAGGACTGTAACTGGTGCAGGCTTTCTTAATTCACTTTCTTGTTAATTAATTTTTATCACAGGAAACTTCTACACGCCGGCCCATGAGCATTGTTAGTTGCTGTGCGTCAATATTGCTGGCCCTTGAGTCGATAGTCAGTTTCTTATATGAATAATCTTAACGTTTTTATTTTTACGCAGCAATGCACTAACAAGAAGTACAACATTTCGATCTTATTAAATATATAAAAGTTAATTGCATGCAATTTAAATATCAAAATAGGCAATTTTATCCTCTATAAACTTCTAAATATATCTTAAACTTTTCAATAAATTCAAATGTGATTTTGTTGTTGGTTGGCTGCTCTAACTTACACACACTGCAGAAAATGCCAAGAATTTTTTTTTATTGCACTGCACAAGAAAACATTAATATGAAAATATAAATTTGTTTTTGTTGACATTATCTCGGACAGTAATCGATTTTATACAAATTGAATATTATTTGTTGTTGTTGTTGGTGTTGTCTTGTAAGACGTTTTACGTGTATAAATAATATATATGTGTACATACGTATACAAGACACAGTGTGTTGTGTTGTTGCTGTTCGATCGTTTATTTTATATGGGCGTTAATTTGTGGACTTCTATTTCACTTAACTTAAAATTAATAAACTTAAGCGAAAAATATAAAGATTTACAAGGTTTGATTTCAAAATAAAAATTTTGCATTTATAAATTTTTTTTTTAATAAAAAATTCACACCATCGCAAATTTATTGTTGCACAAAATAAAAATAAATAAATTTAATTTCGAATTTCGAACCAAAAATAAATTTAAATAAATAAATAAGATGCGGAATTTGGGGACACCTCAAAATTTTGTGTTCGACAGTTTTTGCATTTTATTGTTAGATAATCGGCAATGTGTTGTCTAATTTATGATATGGTCAACAATCCGATGGTTTGGGTGAATATAATTTCGAATACTGTTCGATATATCGACGCGGTTCAATTTAACTCGATTTTATACACACACAAACACACACACACACACACCATTGTGGTTTAGTTTATTTACATATAAATAAATAATGAAGAAATATTACACCTCAATTCATCTTAATAAATCCATTTTGAGATTGCGATCAATTGATAAATGTCCAATAATGTGATATTTATTAGACTTTAGGTTGATTTATTGTATGGTTGAGGTTGAATATGTGGACATATACAAAAGAACATATGGATAATGATCACCATATATTTTAGGATATTATAATTAATCTTAACGTACCGAGGTGTTATACAATTTTTGTTTTTATTGACCAGTTTGGTTTGTGTCTTGTGTGTATATACAAACAATCGTAGATTAATTGATTTGTTTATTTTCTACACACACATATTTTTGATAAGACAAAATACTGTTAAGTCGAATGTTCATGGTTGTTTTCATAATTGATTGTTAGATATAAGTGTATAACAGTCATCCAACTGAGTTATCGGTCGATTTCTTAATTTATCTTAAAATACTCGTTGATTGGTCTACTAAAAGTCTCAGAGTATATCTAAATTGTGCTTTTAGATTCTTTACAATTCAATTTTACTGACCTCTTCTCTTATTTCCAACTATTTATTTATTTGAGCTTTAAGCTCATTCATAAAAGAACGTGCAATTTATTGAATCCAGAGAAGGAATAAGGAAAAACGAAAAACGTGATATAGCTCTGGACATCCACCGTAACCTACCTTACCTCTGTACTTTTGTAAAGTCTTCGAACACTTTACAAAAGTACAGAGAGCTATATCACGTAGAAAGATTAGACAATAAAATCTAAATTTAGTTTGATTCTTTAAAGAATATACGTGTCAATATGGTTTACAAATCGTAATCGTCAGTTATTTCAGAACAAGCAATGTCATAATTCATTTCAACCATATCAGTATAAACCTGCCTATAAAATTAGTCATTTCAATGCAAAGAATAAGTAAGTTAAGATTCAGTCGTGCAATATGCATTATTTCATAGACCACTGATCATTTTTCAGGTAAAATCAGACTAATATTGGCGTACGTACCGGATTATTTCACTCGGAAGTTCAAGAGGAGACATGGAGTTATATATTGATGATATGCGGTTGTATTAATCCAAAGATTATTTTACATAAAGATGACCCAACCAAAGCAAAAATTTACAATATGAACGATTTTGTTTTGTTTTGTTTTACTATAGAACGGGGGGACCCGTCACTATGTAGCAGAACCCGGAATAATAATTTTTGTATTTTAAAATGTTACTCTGATTGAACTATCTTTTTAGTATATAATAATCTTTGATTAATCTTAACTATTTGACTATTAGGCTAGACGACATTATACAACGGAAGTCGAACGCAAGTTTTCATTTTTGTAAAATAGGATGTTGTCGCAACAAGTAACAAATATAGTAAAGTGTTTTGTACGAACAAAAACTATTGGATGGATTAAATTTAATATTTAACTCAGAATCATACTACAAAGTGGTTTAGCGGTACTTTAGCACAAAGATTGATGGAGGGGAGTCTCCAAAAAAAACAGTGCAGTGGTCACACTGGATATCAAGAATGCGTTCAACTCGGCAAAATGGGACTATATTCTCAATGCTCTATATGAACTGCAAGTACCGGTGTATATAAGGAGGATCATCTCAGATTATTTTCGTAATAGAATATTAATGTATAATACAGACGATGGTATCATAGAATACCAAGTCACGGGTGGAGTTCCTCAAGGATCAGTATTGGGGCCTTTGCAGTAGTGGGCTTCGCGGATAGTGTTGCCGTTGTTGTGGTAGTGAAAACCATAGAGGAAATAATGGAGGTATGTAGGCTGACCATTATAATTATTAAAAAGTGGCTGATATCATAATTGAACTCCAGCTGGCTGACCATAAAACCGAAGTAGTTTTAATTACCAGTAGGAAGGTGATTGAAACTGTAAATATCGATGTTGGTGGAATTCCCTCGCAGCCTTCATTACGATATCCCGGTGTTGAAATTGACGTATACGCATAAACTTAAAGGAGCACCTAAAGAAAGTGAGTATAAAAGCTGCCAACGTAACAGCAGCCCTCTCCCGCATTATGCCAACATTGGAAGACCAAGACAGAGTCGAAGGACACTACTGGCAAATGTGGTAACATCCATCATCCTATATGGATTACCTATATGGAGCGATGCGATGGATGTTAAATCGTATATATGCAAGTTGCAATCAGTTTACCGCGTAGGCGCTTTAAGAGTGATATGTGGCTTTTGCACAATATCCGATGATGCGACACTGGTTATTGCAGGAAGAAATGGTACCTACACTGAGAACAACTGGGAAGTAGAGCATCAGAACGCATTGCAACAGTGGCAGAATGGGAAAGGCGCTGGAATAGCTCGGTAAAAGGCCGATGGACTTATCGTATGATAGCCTCCATCGAAAAGTGGATAAATAGGCGACATGGCGAGGTAAATTATTACCTGACGCAGTTGCTAAGTGAGCATGGCTGTTTTGGTGAATACCTTTACAGATTTAAACATGCCGACACTCCAGAATATCCTGCTTGCAAAGGATCACAAGAAGATTGTGGAACATATTTTCTTTCAATGCCCGCGGTTCAACACAACTCGGAAAGAGCTCCTAGGGCAGCGACTTACACCCGACAACATAGTTGAACTGATGAGTCACACGGCAGCAGTAGTACTGAAGGAGCTGAGGCGCTTAGAGCGTGCTAGAGAAGAACAACATAATATGACTAGATAGCGATGGCAATCTCAATCTTAGGTTGAGACGCTGGGGAGAATAAAGAGTTTAAAAACTAGTCACCCACATGCGAAGTAATGTCTAACGATAGTTCCGCATGGAGGTGAATGAGGGTGTGTGGTTTTAGATGGTAAAAATCAACACTGTTGCTGTGATGGGCAAACATCTTCTTGGAGATTTCCTCACCTAACCCAATAAAAAAAAAATACTTTAGCACAAACCATACGAACTCGCCATTACATTGTTACACATAAATCCAATAATGATCGTGACTCCACAATAAATTATATACAAGAAATGATTACGATTTGGAAAGTATATTCTGTATGCTACATTCAAATTGCAATTACATTCACTACATTAAATCTTGTCATTAGATCGGCATAAGACATCCAATATCTTCATCAGCTGGTTATAATTCACCAGTAAAGCTCATAATCAGGACTTGAATGGTTTTGGGTAAGAATTAAAGTCGCGACCGTAGCGTGATGAGAAACTCTCTAAACCATTAAGCTACAAGCCACGACACATTACGATTCTATACAATATCAGGATATACATTCTGGTTTCTAAAATGAAACTGGTCCAAGAATATTAAGGCCTGATACGATTGTCATAATTTGATAGCATATAAAATATCATTTTTACATTCGTTTCTACATTTCGATTACAAACACTGTGTGACGTCTTGAACGGTTGAATGCCTACAAAATTTTCAATTGAATCAGAAATCTTGACTCTATAGCAATGATTTCAGCAGCACTACCAGGACCAATCGAAGGAAGTACACAGAAGACATTTTCATGTCTTCTGTGTACTTCCTTCGGCCCGGCCACAAATAGAAATGTGCGCACATTACACCATTGGTAAGAAAGGTCACCGGGAAATTTACAAATGCACGGATGCACCACCAATCTACAGAGACAAGACCTAACTACATACGACTAACACCTAAATAGATAGAAAGAATTCTTCGAAGACCACTGCATAGTTAACGTATCAATTGAGGAGATTCCAAATGGCAACTATAACGAAACCATAAATACCCATTCATCAACGGAGCAGGAAGTTACAAGTGACATAATGAAGCTAAAAAATAACATACCCGCTGAAACTGACAACATACCAGCTAAACTACTCAATGGAGACGCAATTACAGCTGCAGAAGCACTAACACCACTATTAGTAGAAGTGTGGAATACTGAGAGAAAAATGGAAAGAGGGCTTAACCATAACTATTTTTAAGAAACATCAGAAACGAACAAGCTGGTTTCAGACCAAGAAAAAGCTGTATACAGACCATATCAACACAGTACAAATTGTCGTCGAACAATCCAATGAATGTAACTCACCACTGTATCTACTCTCGTAGACATCAATATACAATATAGACATCAATATAGAGCGCAATCTGGAAAGCACTCTGTGAAATAGTAATCCCGAGGAAAATAACCGAACTCATCCGAGAAATGTACCGGGATGCTGGAAATAAAGTTCAACACAAAGGAAAGCAAAGTGGCACATACTACAAGATATTACATTACCAAGCGGAATTCAGTGAGATTCAATTAGAAAACTGAATGATCTCGACTACTCAGATTATATATGCCTGCTAACAAACAAATACACACACATGCAGCAAAAGCTAATTACAATACCGGTAAATAGTAGTAAAGTCCTCACATACTTACAAATGACAGTGGTAGTCCAGTGACTGGGCCAAGACATACGGAAAAGTTATCAGAAATAGCACAAGATGTCGGGTTAAAGATAAACTTAAGAAATACAATGGCTCTGAGACTGAACACAAGCATTAGTACACCACTTTGCATCAACCCAAACACAATATAGAAGATGTTGAAAAATTCGTATAAATCGGCTGTACCGTAACAAGAACAGGCGGAATGGAAGAAGATCAACAAAGCGAGAAACACTTTCAACATGCACCAAACGATCTGGAATGCATCCGTCCTGTCAATAAACCCCAAGATACAGTACTGCTATATGGCTGTGAAATGTGGAAACATACACAGAAAATCACAAAAATAGTCCAAGTGTTTGTGAATAAATGCCTCAGACGATTGATCAAATGCTTCTGGCCGAATAAGATCACAACATTATGAGGACATTATGAGATAAGGAAGTGGAAAGTGAGTTGGGTAGGACACACTCTGGGAAAGACACCAAATGACATAACGATGTCATTAGAATGGAATCCGTGACTTGGAAAAGAACGGTGCTAACTGAAGCAAAACATTTTGGGAAAACATGGGGGAGAAATAAATAGAATAGCCCCAAATAGAGATCGATGGTTCAGTCTAGTAGACGCCCTATGTTCCTTAGTATGGTGATAAAGGAAAAAATCAGTTCTTATGATTTGAACCATGGGCAACTTCCTAATAGGTACTATTTCCGTCTTGGTTTATATAATGAGTCTAGTGATCGACAGCAATCAACATCAAATGCAAAAATCCGAGCAGACCATTCGGAGAAAAACATAACATTTTCACCAACAATCATATAACGTTAATTCAAATTCTGGAAATAGAGATCATTTAGAGATCATCGAACCGTTTATAATATACGAAGACTGCTAAAAGGCCGATTTATAATTGCAGATCAACAAATGAGATTTATCCTTAAGTTACAATTATATATGCCCAAAAGCTTATTCAAAATTTCATCTTAAATCTAGAGTTCATAAAATCTTTCTAGATTTTTGCTGGAACTGTCATTATATCGGGACATCTCCACAAGTGAGCATAATAAGTTTGGAAATGAGATACTTGATAAAATACCACCCAGACCAACCCACACAGAGATGGCTACCAATATGAATTTCGAGTTGAAGTATATATTCAACCATCAGTTCCAGTTTATCAAATTTTACCATTATTACTCTGCATCGTGTTTTGAAAGTTGGCTATCAGATGATGATGACAATCAGGTTCCTATGCTAACGTATTGATATTGTGGAAAAACTATCGTAGGCTTTTAAACATTCAGGACCAGCTTCCAATGGCATGATGACCATTGGAAGCAGGTCCTGAATGTATTTTGAATAACTCATTAGATTTTGCCAACTATTAATGCTGCTGTAAAACAATAATACTTATGATAATAGTGAGTCAATATTCTGATTAGCAGCTCATTCTTTAAAACATGATTAAAGAATTTATGTCTTTCTAGGAAATGGGTCATTGCTCATAACAAGCAATGAATTAAGATTATTCAAGGGAAATCGATCGTATGTTGGTCTTGTGTGTGATTATGAGGTGTCAGACAACTATTGGAGTAGGTCAATGACAACTGTTCACTGTCAATTATAAAAGGGGACTAGAACCAAATCGATCAAACTATTTAGGTTCATCCCTAAAGCATTGATTTAAAGGGTATGCAACCGAGTTCTGAGATACAGTTAGACTGAGTTTATGGGCCTTGATTGTACTTCAATTTATTATAATGATGTTTGGTTGTATATAATATATCCCAGAAAATGTGCAGTGTAATGAACAAGATGATCTCGAAACAGTCCCTTGACCAAGTATTTGTTTACTTTGGTGATCCTTCCATGATGTACGATTATCTATATAACTATGAACTGTTGGCATATATAGGAAATGTTGGCATATATAGACCACATAGTGTCCACACATTACAAATGTTTCGATCCCAAGCCAACAATGGATATTGGTTCAGGATTCTGCCATAATCAATAGAACAAGACCAACAACATTTATCACGCAGTATACGAATATCCATCGATTGGTGAAGACCATGAAAAGAACCACTAGCCAATAATATCGAGAATCATAGAGATATACATTAAAGGTTTGCATAGACCCAGATATATGACTAATATGAATGAAAACCAGCACATGATCCTCCAACAACATTTCATATTACAAAGCTCAATTGTCCCTTTATTTGATTCCACAATGGGTCGATTACCAACAAATTTATTCTTCAGGGACCAGATTTTAATAGAGTTTTTTTAAGATATAGGATTTTGCCCATTAAATTCGGATTGGTCCGTTGTTTGTCATTTTCAAATAGCCATAGTGATTTAGTATTAGTTGTATGTTGAACGGGAGCTCAAAATGTATTATTCTTGAATAATTCTTCACAATTTTTAGCTCACAATCCGAATTAAAACATAAAAGAGACTTACAAAAAGCACCTGCTGTTTTTGGCTTATTTTAATGGGCTTCTCTTATACGCATAACATTACATGCTGAAATCGAGTGATGGACCATTTATCTTGGTATTGTTTATATTTTTTTTTGTGGCTTTTACAGGCCATTGTTAGCCTGTACCGTATCAACAATCTGACTCCAGAAGATGCCAGATCACTCTCTAAGTCGTGGAGCCATCGTTGACGACAGCGACCTCTTCACTTCCAAAAGGCGGCTCTCCCTTCAAAGTATCACCGCGTGACCGAGCCAGCGTGCTTGCAACCTCATACACTTTGAAAAACTTCATCAGAGAAGTAATTTTTCTCAAGATAATGTATGACGGTAAGCTGTTCAAAGAAGAGTTTTACCGCGATAATCGTATTTTAAGCGATCACCCTTCATAAATATTGGGCATAGCGCGATTTCTTTCCATTTCTCAAGAATAACTTCATTTCGCCAGATTTGTATCATTCAGAAGATTTGTTGTGTTCTCCGTCACTCAGGCTCAATTGGCCCATTGTGATATCCCTACGACATGCAGATGCCAGCCTATAGCACTGAAATGGAAGATGTGTTGGCCCATCGATTCTAAACTCAACAGGAGGTCACAGATCTTTTTCACCACTGATCGTAAAGAGATGGTGAAAAATCCTTTTTTTCATCCTGACACTCAGAAGTCAGAATTCGGACACGGTAGCTCCCTCTCCAAAGCTTTAACCACTGCTCATATGGGTGGTCATTCAGAAGATAATTTATAGATGCACAGATTTACCAAAGTTATTCCGTAACAAACTGAAACAACTTTGGACCTCAATTTGGTACATTGTGGGAGCTTGTGATTTAAACGATATGGTTCTAATTGAGTATTCATTGTAATCCACAGTTTGGTATTTGAGTTATTTCATTGAACTTTGAAAGCCCGTCACTGTAAGTTTCGTCGAACTAGACCATCCCAAAATTTATATAAAAATAATCAAATCGTTGCCACATTTAATTAGAAAATTACCCACGCAATTTTACGTCTTATGTATATATGTACGTACATTATTATGTAGATACGAAACTCATCAAAAACACTCGGTATATACAACAACAAAATACGAGTACAGAACACATAAATTACGTATCCACGTAAATTAATTCATAAATCATAATATTATTGACACAAGAAAAATATCATGGATACACAAGAGGAGAGACGAAACGAATTCCGAATATCCTGTGGTGGCGGTGTGGTGCGGAGTTTCTTACAAAACATCTTGTATATATTAATTCAGACAATTCCGTAAACTCACCAAACAAATTGAAATTTCAATTTTTTATTTTTTTTTATTTTAATTCGATTAAAAACCATAAATCCCACCTAAAATATAAGAACAATTCTGAAGAGGAGATACCCATATAAACCATCATATATAATGGTATACAAGACAAAATTCCAAAACGAACGAAAACTTTTAAGAAAATTATTTATCGTATCACACCCTTTTTGTTCCAATCTGTTAATGTACTACAATAACATTACAACAAACCAAAGACCGTCGACAACAACGACGACGACGACTACGACGACGACGACGAACAATTTTCTTATTTTTTTTATGTTGTTTCAGATTCTTTGGTTGAATTGGGTTTATTGAATTAAATTTAATCATAATCGCACAATATATGATGTGTTAAAGGTACAACCAACCACCAAATTGTTGTTGTGTTTGAGATATCTCTTCGAATTTGTACATAAGAACCAATGTATGCCTTTTAGATGTAATATGCAAATCAATTGAATGTTTTCGAATTGAATGGATTTTGTAAGGTTTGAAAAAAAAAATTCTGGGTGTTATGGTTCGAATTAATAATATATAGCTTTATAGAACGATAGACGATTTTAATTGATTGGAAATCAAATCATTCATAAATTCAACACAAAAAAAAAAAAATTTTGTCTTTGTCATGATCGAAGACATGTAACACACATATAGCCGATGTTGATGAATTACTGAAGGTAGAAATATATGTTGTTTGTTGATTATGGTGGTGGTGTGACCTTTGCGCGCATTGTTAACTGTGACGACGATTATAAATTATAAAGGGGATTGATTGAAGATGAAATCGAGAAATGAGAAACCTCCTATTTCCTCTGGGCTTGTTTTCGTTCACATATTTTTGTTTAATTCGAAATGACAATTAATTTTGTCGATTTGTTTTTTTTTTTTTATAAACTTTTATAACGATGTATGGTTGATGACTTTCTATTTTGCCTCGTGCTTTAACCCATATGAGCGCGGTATTAATATCTAGCTTGAGGTCTAGTTTGCCTCTTCTGTATATACTTATATACAAGATGTAGTGTGTAGGCGAGATAACCAATAAAATAATGTATTAGTTTTGCTATTTGCATCGCAAAAGATTAAGATCAGCAAAGATTTCTTTTGCAAGATATATAATTGTTATATGTCGATAATATTAGATCATAATCACTACCTTCGGCAAATTAATTAATTTCTTCACATAATGTTTCCACAGAGGGGCACTGGGCCACTTTCGTCAGACATTAAAAAACTCGGGAGAGGAACAAGGACTGATTCTCACTGGACACGCAAAATACTCAGTAAATTGAAAAGGGACCAACCCTCACATAAACATAGTTGGTATTAGAAACTTGAGAAATAGAGTTATGGCTAAAGGCTGTACTCAACTTGTGAGGGTAAAGCACTTTAGAAAATAGTGAGGAAAAGTTACTGCTGATATAGTTCAATGTAAATAGGGGCTGGGTTTTCAAATCAATACTCAAAGATACTGTGTATAGACGTGTATGACAGGATGGATTAAATGAGCCACCTCTATATATACCAGCATATGTACATATAGCTAAAGAAAACCCAACAGAATAATCTGGGATCATATATCTTGATGAGGAGGACCAATCTTTTGATGATGTTTTGAGAGATGTTTAAAAATGCAAAGAGGATATTTTAGAATGCTATCAGTCTTGTCCAATAGATTTGTAAATAATCAAAAAATATTGGGTTGACTTTAAGGCAAAAAATAGTAACTCAAGGTAATAATAAAAGGGAGAATGTTGCTTAAGTGGCTATCCAACTGAAATCAACAGCCAGAAAAACAAATATTATAACTAAAAAATGCAGCCAGAATCATGTTCTTTTATATCAATAGCACCATCAAAGTCGAAGAGGAGATAGGAAAGCTAATAGAAACTATACAACAAGCTGCGTGGCAAACTACACCAGTAAAATAACTTCAACCTGTAACAATTATACACTTGAAGTAAGACAGATCGTGGTGCAAAAAAGCAAAGTACGAGAGTCTTGGCAAATAAATAGGACCAATGGAATACAGTTAAGTCTCTCATAAAGGCAAATATTCCTTTCTTTTGCAAATGTATACTCCTTTACTGACCTTATCGTTATGGAACTAAGATATATTCTAAAGCAGTTGAAGATGACAGAGGTAATCATGCTCTCAAAACCACCGAGAATATAGTAACGATGAAAACTCCTCTAGGTCGATATCCATACTGTCAACAAAATATTTTAAAAAATTCTCCTGAAGAGAATGAAGCCCATGCTGGTGGGCAGAAATTTTATTCCTAATTTTTAGTTAAATTTTTTTACTTCCGTAATTTTATTTCAGGGAACACTGAGTGGTGTAGATCAAGTTCATAGAATCACAGATATATTATAGATCGCACACTAGAAACTGAAAAGATTTGCTCATAAGTTAGGCACAGAAGTTTAGAGTCAAACAATATTGTAAAACTCTGAAATCCGGGTTAAATATGAAGACGTATGAAATTGTTAAGAACATTATCCACAAAATAGTATTGGCTCTGGACGAAAACCGAAATGTCTTTATAACTCAACTTAGCATAATAAGGTCCCATGATTGATTAGAACTCGATGTGTCTTACTCAAATCTCGTTTCAACTTGTTCGGCAACTGTTAGCAGCCATCTCTCACATTCAGTTTCCAATGCTTCTCTCACAAACCCATATGATTACTGTTGACTGGTTGCAAGGTCAGAAACTCCGCATTTGCCACAACTATGTTCGCATATCTTCACATTCTATCCCAACTAATCATGAGTATGTTTGTCAACATTAAATCATATATATGGTTTCGATTCCATCTGGAACTAATGGAATATTACAGTGAAACCATAACAAGCGACAAATGTCCAAGTGTTGATCGAACCAAATACACAGCTACAAAATAGACGCTCAGAATTTTCATATCTCCCACGAAAAAACAGAACAATCCCATAACCATAAAACCACAACATGACAGAAGATTGTTAACAGTCAATCTGCTACGGTAAAACCCGTGCGGGGAGTCTTTGTACCGTGACAACAAATTTGCCGTTGTTCCACAGAGCAAAGCGAAATTAAAATGCTTTTGTTCTATATATGTTTCCCTATACGCAAGCCATCCAGTCTATGATCAGGATTTTAATGAAAATGATAATATGCATGGCCAGTGTTGGTAACAATTCCATAAAACTTATGATTTATCGAGTTTAAATAATTCCAAAACTGTTTTGAGTAGCAAGTATTTGACCTGAGTGCACGAATTTAGTTTGGCTGTCCGATGAAATATACATCCTTGCACTATTTAGGCGTTTGTTTAGATCAGTCTGACCACCCAGGTGGCGTGGGTTTTTCACCTTCGATCGTTTGGACGGTGCCATCGGTGTGACAAATGAACATATATCTGGATCTCCTGTCGTGTTTAAAATAAATCCATGGGCCGACCCATCTTCCATGTCAGTACTATAGGCTGACATAGAGCTATGCAATGCGGGGATGGTACTACAAAAAAACTCGGACCTATAGCCGTGCATAGAGTGGTATCACAACGAACCGATCGCCGGTCTAAGTGTGCGATAGCAGCCACAACAACCTATAACCTAACCTTAGATCAGTCTGTACATATAGCCCTCAATTGAATTTCTGCTTGAAATACTGTTGTGTTTACCTCCAGGGATTTGAAAAGTTTAAACGCAACTCGTCTTTAAATACTCCTATCCTTTCCACAACGTCTAAAACTTTCGTTAAATGTGAACGCAACGAAAGGAGCCTAACTCATTGATATTTGATTTAGATATGTTGGACTTGAGAAACTTAAGAAACACTGAAGTAGATTAGAAGTTTTCCAATATACCACGTTCATCTGTCTATAACATACCAAGATGTTGAGTCGATTGGTAATTTCATTCAAGTTAGCTCATCTTTGAAGAAATCTGCAGCTCGCATTTTTTATCGGTTTTTACAGGCCATTGTTGGCCCGTACCGTGTCAACAATCTGACTCCATCGTTATCGATCATATATATATATATATATATATATATATATATATATATATATATATATATATATATATATATATATATATATATATATACATATACATATATATATATATATATATATATATATATATATATATATATATATATATATATATATATATATATATATATATATATATATCACCTTGAGATTGACAGGAACAAAGCGTATTTGCTTCAGCCAAAATACTAGACGCAAGGTGGTGAAAATACAGTTTAAGATTATTTAGAGATGCTGATATATTTGCCTGAAGTGAACGATGTATACTCGATGTAGTCAAAATAACGAGTATGGATAATTCATTTTTGAACTATCATGTGGTTGCCTACCCACTGTTATATTAAGGGCAACAAAATTGCAAACTATTTGGAATAAATGGTTTTCGTTTTATAGGACATGAACCACTACTCCTTTACAATTGACATAGCTTAAAAAAATAAGAAACGTTGTCCTTATAAGCTGGCGTGGAATTTCGACAATTATAAATGAAGATGTAGAAGCTAAATTCGAAGCAGCTTGAGCAGATCAACGATCTGATGAGAATAACGCCGATGAGTACTGACTCCATGATCTGATAAGAATAAAGCTACTGAGTACAGTAGTAGGTGACAGAGATAATCATGATTTAAAAACTACATAACCAATGTAACGATGTAACGAACAAAGAGTTGAAGCTCAAGCAAGACCTTCCTAAACAATATTATGAAACTCTGAAATTGACTTAACTGAGAGATATATTAAGACGTATAGAAGTGTTAGGGACAGATTCAAGATCAAAAACCTATGTGATTTTTGTATGAACAATGGAAGCCGAAAAATGGCATTAATTAGCATGATTGATTAGCTGTATGTTTTTATATTATTGACCGACTACAAAGTTATGTTCCCGAATTTAGTGATATCCTAACCACAGAGGAATATTCCAATGATCAAACCAAATACACAGAAATAAAAAGTTGCAAGATAGGCCAAAGAATTTTCATACCGACCAAGAAAAAAACTAGAACTAACCTACATATAACCAATAACCATAAAACCATAGTATAACACGAAGTAGGCAAAAGTCGATCTACTAGGATAAAAACTATGCGGAGAGCCTTTCGCCCGATTTAAACAAGGACAAAATAAAGAAAATTTCAAGGAGTCCGGAAAACGACTAATAGGCGTGGTTCCTCAGAGTACAGCAACCATAAAGTACTTTTGAACGATGTTCCCCTAGTCTGCGTTGAATGAAAACGTCAATATTCCTCGAGGGTGTTGACCTTAATCCATTAGGACTTGTCTCCGTTACCTCAATATCTGCATGCTTTGGTACCCACACAACAGTTACCTTATTCTTGGTTGCATTATCGAGTTAAAACAACCCCAAACTAACTTTTACGAGCAACTATTTGACCTACGTCCCTGAAGCATTCTCAACTGTTCGACGCAATATAAAGTTTTTGGTAAGACAGTTTCTGCAGAAACCTCAATCAAATTTTGCTTAAATTACTGTGGTATTTACTTCCAGGGATTTGAAAATGGTTGCCAAGAAGTGTCTTAATATATACTCCTTAATATATTTTTACCTACATTTGACCGTTTATTTTATCAAACCATAGACCCCTGTCGAATGAGGGTACTATCGATGAGTAAGCTTTCGTTAAATCTGAACGCAACGAAAGGACTCTACTCACGGTTTTTTAATATAGATATGAACAACCTGGTGAACTTAAGATTAATCGTAGACTGCTAAAATCTCGCATAGACCATTTCAGATTCGCAGGAGAAGAAAGGCCAAAAGCTGGTATAGATGTATGCTTATTACTTCAATCTCTAAAATATAAAACTACAACTGGTTTCTGTTTACGATGTTGATTGATAGTTTCGTTCAAGTTAGCTTCACGTTGAAGAAATCTACAACTCGCATTGACTGCATAGATATTTATTTTGGAGAGTTATTCCCACGCCCAAAATTAAAGTATGAATAACATCAAATCAAATGTTTGACTTTTGTGTATATATGTCATCTTGAGAGTGACAGACGGTGACCAAAAGGTATTTGCTTAAGCCAAAATGGTAGATGCATGGTGGTTGAAGATGAAAATACATTTTAAGATGATTTAAAGCTGCTGATATATTAAGTTAACTGAAAAGAGGTAGTTAGTAACGATCGTGGATAGTTCAAGAACCTTCATGTGTTGGTCTGCTCACTGTGATACTGAGCGGAACGAAATTTCAGCGCTCTGATTAGGTTTTATAGGACATGAAACAGCTGCTCCTTTACTCTTGACATAGTTAAAAACTGCAATTAGAATCGTTGACCGATTGAATGTTAAGCTATCGTGGTCACCTACCCATATGTCTAGTAAGGCGAAATACTTTTTCATAGAGTTTAACTCGAATTGTTTTTATACTAACTGGCCATGACTGTTTCAAATGTTATCTTCATCGCTTGGGATGTAGATGATAGTCATTATTCAGTTTGTTTAGGATGCAGAGCAAGGCTGTGTGCTTTGATGAAATTCTAGGTTTGCACCATATGTTTTTAGTCAAAAAATAATAAAATGTAAAAGTCTCTTAATGCTTGTTAAGGCTCGAATGACTGTTAAATTACCAGTACTGATGATACCGTTTGTGTTTATACAGGGTCAATCTAAAAGTACGTAGGATGACACATAGGAAATTTTCCATGTGATTTTTATTTTGTACTAACTTTCAAACGATACGTGTATAAATTTGACAGCAATTTGACAGTCAATTCGTGAGTTATAGCATTTTAGGCGAAGCAACTTTTGTTTTTGAAAAAAAAATGGAATAAAGTGAATTTCGAGCTTTCATAAAGCTTTGATGAAAAAAATACTGTGGAAACCAAATAATGGCTGGATAAATATTATCCACACAATGCGGCTTCTAGACAAAGAGTAGACAAATGGATTGCTAAATTTAAATGTGGTAGTACCAGACTAAATGATGCAGAGCGCGTTATCTAAATGAGCCTTTACTCCAAAACAAAGCCCCAAATTGGTTATGAACAATCGCAAATTGAAGGTACATGAGCTAGCTGACATTGTAAAGATATCGGATGGTAATGTTTTTACATTTGGGTATGCGAAAGCTCTATGCAAACTGGGTGCTGCGTGAGCTCAAAGTCGACCAATAGCAACAACGAATCGATGCCTCAGAGGAGTGTTTGGCGCTGTCAAACCGCAAAATAATGGAATTCTATCATCGATATGTGACAATGAATGAAACATGGTTCCACAATTACACACCAGAATCCAAAAGACAGTCAGCTGAGTCGACGAACCGAATGCAATACGAGCAAAAACGCAACAGTCGGCTGGTAACGTCTGTATTTTGGGATGCGAACGGAATAATATTCATCGAATATCTCCGAAAACTATCAACAACGACTAATACTGTGCACTTTTGGATCGTTGAATTGACGAAAAAACGATGGTAACACTGAATGAATTGGGCTTCAAATTGATTTACCCACCCACCATATTCTCCAGATTTAGTCCCCTACAACTTTTTTATGTTTTCAGATCTCAAGAGGATGCTTGCTGGAAAGAAATTTAAGTCCAATGATGAAGTTATCGCTGAAACTGAGACATATCTTGACGAGAAAGAGAAATCGTACTATAAAAGTGGTATCGTAAAGTTGGAAAATCGTTATAATCGTGTATCGCCCTCGATATTGAATAATAAAATCGAGTTTTGTCTAAATTTTGTTTTTTCTTACTTAATCACATGTATGAGCTTTAATAGAATGAACTATTCACTGAATCAACTATTTCACTGTCGATCTGTAATCTGAATATCACTGATAAGCATTAGCGTCTATAGATCACACCTAGCAAAGTGCTACAAAAAGTTTATTCAAAATCTATACAAATCAGATTTGACCTTCGCGCACTACTGAATCCAAAAACAAAAATTGTCGTCACTAGAACAAATATATGTACATATACGTCACGATTTGAAATAACATTTTTACCGCACATAAAATCCCGATCGCCGGGGATATAAAAATCAATTTTAGAAATTGACATCAAACATATTAATTTAATTAGTTTGCTTCAAAGCATTTTATAATAACATTGTTTTCCCCAGCATCGTGTTCGAAATTTGATCTTTACATTGATCGATAAACTTATATACGAGTATAAGAGAGCGATATTTGCTTGTCACCAAAAAAAAAAAAAAAATAAACAAAAATAAATTCCAATACCTTAAAAAAAACCAAAATTCTATAAAATCTCGAACTTTAATTTTTGATCGATCGATCTTAAACATTTATTTAGTTTTTAATTAATAATTTATTTAGACCATTCGGACAAAACCAAAAAATCGGTTTATTTTTTGGACCCGTGATAAAATTGTCCACTTGAATAGATTAAAGATATTTTTATTGACAACAAACAGACAAACAATATATATTGTGCACGTTTTTGAAAGTCGGTCCCCGTACTATTGGGTATACGGTTTGGAAAGAGGCTGAGCGCGGAAAATACATATTTTCATTTCAAGACATATTGGAACAAAGAAGCGTACATTAATAACAAAAATTTAAACAACAACAAAAAACATTTGTGTAATAATCAAGCGATTATATGGGAAGAAGATGCGAGGGCGTGCAAAACCTTTTATATAAATATAGCATAAAACGAGCATTGTACGTACGTACATATATAGCAAAATATTCAATACACTGCTGTGAGGCCGCGAGGCATATAACTTTATGAAATACAAAATATTAAAACAACAACAACAACAATGTTTAAAGTACTTCAACGACCCCATAGTCCGATTCAACTTTTCATATTTTCCATTCTGCTTTGAACAGCATAGTTTTGAGTGATCATAATTATTAGTACGCTTTATCCCCGTATTATTTGCTCAATCACTATGCATACGTACATATATATACGCGATTACCTCGAAGACCTGTTCCCAGTTATGCAAAGCGCATTGATCACGCGATCGATAGACAATTTTACAATATATACGATATATAATGCAGACTATATTGTTTTTATATACATATATAGAGGAGCTTAAGATAATCTCGTTTGCAGTTTATGATAAAAAACAAAATGTTTGTTTGGATAAATTATGATTGGATACAACACATACACTACAAGTAATAAGAGATAAATTGTTAAAAATGAAACAAAACAAATTTACACGGCAGGGTTTTAAACGCATGCAACTTTAAGGTTTGGTATTTTCGATGATTAATGAAAATCGTTGAGGTTTATCCGTGACTGTATTGCTTTTATCGCGCGACGCTCGGTTTAACAATTTGTACAAGTTTCATAAAAATTGTAACCGAAGCAAACGACAAGGAGTACATGCATGTGAAGCACCAATTAGTGGCTGGAGTGGGTACACAAATGCTTTGATCGCATGTAATAATATTTATTGTAATAGAACGGGCTTGACATCACTACATGGCTTACGGTCAGATATGTAGTTGGATTCGAACGATCGTGGCTCAGTTATATATATATATGTATATATATATATATATATATATATATATATATATATATATATATATATATATATATATATATATATATATATATATATATATATATATATATATATATATATATATATATATATATTTAAGATATTTTCATTCCAAATTCAAATTGCTCAACAATTCATGTGCTCAAAAACTTCTAACACCTTCACATCAGACAGTAAAACGTCATAATTTTATTTTTATTTTCAAACCAACAAGTATAGAACAAGTTATAGAAGTGCAGCTGATTATGGGCCTCTTAAGTGAGTCTTTCGGAAATATAAGTTCGTTTTACATGATATTTCAATTTTGGATACAAATACACAGTGAATATCTGCCACGAACTAGGATTCAAATGTTCAGTTCAGACTTTGAAAAAAAATTCCAATCTTGGTATAAAAAGATCACCTCTACGGATGCTCTAATATCTATTTCTACAGTTATAATTCCCTGGGAGGCCATCTTAGCATAAATCAAATTAAGATTGCTTAAAGAACCTACATTTTCTGTTTTTATTGGTTAATGCCTACTAAATAGTAGTCAAAAAATTCGAGGGCTCTGAGCCATTATTAAATTAGGCCTATATAACCTGGATTATTCTGACTGTTAAAATTAATCTAGGGAGTTTTTCCATATTGCAGAGCCTGCATAGTATCCCAGATAGGTGCTTTTAACCTTTATGTTTAGAGAATTTTTTGACAGCCTAGAAAAAATTAACTGGGAGATCATTTTTATAGTCTACCCGAAATAATAGTATGCTCATGGCTACTCTAGACCAGGATTTTGAATAGTATAAAGGTTTAATAGAGGCTCTGCTGTAAGACATTGTAAGAGATATTGGTTAGAATGCTAGAAGAAGCTGTAAAGATGTTGCCGATCTTTTCTAATTTTATATTCTTATTCGTTAATTTTTGCCGGTAATTATTGTTTATCTGCAAGGGACTGGTCTGTAAAATAAAATCGTTTATTCTAATTTCTAATAAATACGGTTTACCCATAAATACAAATCACAATATTTTAAGGAAGCACCAAAAGCACAACATGTAAACCAAATACTATTACTAACTTTTCTCACTTGGACTCCAACCGATTTACCATTTTCCCATATCCGATTGAAGCATAAAGGGTGTCTACTTGGCTGGACCTACTTACTCAATAAGTGACTGCTTCTTTCAGTTCTTATCCAGATAGCATCCAGATTCACTGCTTCTTCACTGGACCCTTTCCATAATGTGCGTCCTCACCACACTTTGATTTCTGAAATTCGCACCTTATCTGGGTTTGCTTCTCCTACCACAGAACTTCATTTGTGGTATTCTGCCAGAAGTAGACTATTTATAGACCTAGAAGTAGACCTACTCTGCGTGTATTTCCATATGGCACAACCATGCATCAGTACAGATTTAATAGACGTACTATATATTCCTAGCTTTATATTTTGTGACAAGATGAAGCCATTCTCTAGATTTTATGTAGAATAGTTAACAGTTTATACAGTACAGCAATAATATACTACCTTACCATCATCCTCGGTGGTTACTTTGTTGAAGGTAAAAGGTTTACTATTATTTCTTGAGTTTAGTTTGACTTTTTGTCAATCGTGCTAAGGCTTTCGTTCCCACTGAATACATTTGGGGGTATGTTGTCGAATTTGGGCATTTAATTATCCAGTACAGTAGGAACAGAGGTAAAAAGAGAACTAATTGTAAGATTTATCACTTAATTCGTTTTATAATCTTTTTCGGAATGCCTATTTCCCAGAGTGCCTACCACTTGTTAATCTACTAAGGGGCTCGAATGTTCGTTCAAAGTCTCATTGTTCAATGATGATAGAGCTTTTTTCAGTGCCTTAAACGGACTGGTCGTTTCTTGTATATGTTGATTGACTCTTGATAAAATCATATAAAGAGTGATCACTGCTAAAATTTCTTTGTACTTTTGAGGAGGAAGATAACTTTCAAGTACTTGCTTCCTGTAGATTCCCTTTTTCCTAATAGACTAAATCTTTCACTTTCTTTAATTGTCAGCGTTTCTCAATGATTATCCATGTATCTATCAAGCACATTGATAGTAGTCATTGATTTCAGTGTTTTCTAATCTCTCGATGTTCGATTTGCTCCGAGGAGTGTTTGCACGATTCAGTGTTGCTGGTTTGACTTTTATAGCTGCTCTTACCCGAAGGTCAACACGGAGAACAAAGGACACATTTTTTAAGGAACTAAGTAACTATAATGTGTATGAAATTATTTAGAGGCTTAAAAGTTTGAGTCAAATGATTAAATTGGTTTCCCTATGAGATATTATTCCGAAACAAATCTTAACCAAGATTGAGACTAAAGGACTCAGCTCCTTAAATGGTTTGTAGCCCTGTAAAATGCCTTTCTTCACTAAACTGTGCCACATGATATCTTCTACTGTATAGATAGTGCTATTTTGTTAATGCAGAAGCAAACCAGGATTCTATTAAGAATTTCAGGTCGCATACAATAAATCAAACCTTCAAAGATTTTGAGCAACTTTATATTTCAATTCTTAAGGAGATCAATATCTCATTCGACATCAAATAAATGAGACTGATCATTATAATTTATGTAAATGGTTGTTTATATCAAAGAAGGTTCAACCTATATAAAGACATAATGCACTTAAATTTCAGCGGGAATGTCAATTATAGTCAATTTACATGTCGAACGACGGGTACAACAATATATATTGAGTTGGAAGAGATTCTAATTCGAATTCTTGATTATATATACTTTTATAGCATTTATGGGTTGGCCATTATTGTACACAAAAGAATAGCAAATTTCAAAATGTTTATAATAACCCCATTGTTTTATACATTTTGAATACGAGGTGTGGTTTGGGGTTGAGAATCTCTCTTTATAAAATATATACATATATAAGACGCTCCGTCCTTATTTGCGATGCTGAATCGCAAAATTATCATATATAACCTACCCATAAAACCAGTTAAGTGCTTTAAATTTGAAACGAAGGCATGTTCCTTGAAGTGCATATTCACAACATATTATATGTACGACACCGTTATTATGTATATGTATCCACCAAAAATTACATGCAATTTATAATGAATACCTGTTTCAAAAGAAAAATCTTGCTGGCTTTCTTATCTTATATTGTACGAGTATATTATATATTGTATGTACATAAGTGTGTACGACGTGTTGTTCTGTTTCTTACAATTTTGTACATAATTTTTTTTGTGTTATTTCATTTAATGGCGTGTATTAAATAAATTTATGAAATTTTATTAAGTAAATTCTGGTGTTTAAATTGTATGTTACACAAACATTCGATTTGTTCATAAATTTACATACGTCCAACCAAACGAATAATTCATAAATCGATCTGGAAGATTTCGAGATGTATATAATTAGTTCACAACCAATCGAAGCTCAAAACTGATTCTCGCCTAATCACGAATTTTACAATACATCCCGCAGTCCGTTGATTCGTAAATATATTTAATGCCTGCAACTATGTTTAAAACTTTATATACTCGTACATACATATATGTATGTACGAGTATGTTAAGCGGAAAATTGAAAAATCATGTTTTTCTATTTTCTGTACAATTTTCTAATGGATAGGTACACGACGAGAAAATTTTCCATATGATTTGTATCGTATTCTATATATACTCTCGTATAAACGCTGCTTTCAATTTTGTAACTACAAGATTTAAGCCGCCTACACGTCAATCGTGGGAAATAGCCGCTGGCCACGCGAATAAATAATTTTTATTATTTTTCATTTTCAACTTCTTTTAAAAACGTTTAACATTTTTTGTTTTCGTT